>PVHT021183546.1:79246-103466 GCA_004024745.2 Catagonus wagneri
GGGGTGGGGGAGGAAGCAGGGCGGGGGAGCGCAGGGCGTGGCCAGCATGAGGGACCTTCCCTGCAGGTGCGGGTGGGGCGGCCAGAGGTGCTGCTGGACGGCCTGGCCCCAGGCAGGGACTATGACATCTGGGTGCAGAGCGTGCGAGGGGTGGCGACCAGCGAGGCCCGGAGCATCCGCGCCAGGACCCGTGAGTGCCCCACCGCAAAGGCTGCTGAGCGCTCTGGTCCGCCCAGCCCCCCATGGAGCGGGGCCCCGACCCACCCGGCAGCTCCCCCCGCCGGCCATCCCCCACCCTTGCCCTCGCACGCCTGGAGAGGTCCCGAGGCCTTGGTGTGCTCTGCAGCCGCCCTGGGCCCCCCGAGACCCCTGAGCTTCTCGGAGGTGAGCCACGACTCGGCCCGCGTGTCCTGGGAGGGCAGCCCGAGGCCCGTGCGCCTGTTCAGGGTCAGCTACGTCTCCAGCAAGGGCGGCCACTCCGGGCAGGTGAGAGCAGGCCCTGTCGCAGCCCGAGGCCCGGTGCTGTTGGGGGCGGGGGGTGTCCACAGGGGACCCAGCGCCCTCGGCGTCCCCCCAGGCACCCTGCTCTCGGGGTCTCCCCAGGCGCCCCGGCCAGCGCAGGGGAGCAGAGGGCAGCCTGACCCCTCCACGCCGCGTGGGCCCGTCCTGGGGGGCAGACGCGAAGCAGAGAGTTTTGCGAAGACTGTGTGTGACAGCTGTGCAGGCGCTCCCAGCATCAGGACAGGGAAACGCCGGCCGGTCGGGCTGTTTGAAAGAGGGGGAGCTGGAGTTCCCCGGTGGCTCAGTGGGTTCAGGACCCGGCGTTGTCACTGCTGTGGCAAGGGTTCAGTTCCTGGCCCAGGAGCTTCCGCATGCCACAGTCAGGGTCAGAAAGGAAAAGAAAGAGTGGGGGCAGGTGGGCAAGGCACCCGCTCCCCCGACTGCCCAGTCTGGGGCTGCTCACGGGGCCTTCCTGGCCTGCAGGTCCTGGGCCGGGTCTCCCTCTGAGGCCGGCTGCCGCCGACCCAGCTGCCTGTGTACCCACCCCTGCAGATGGAGGTCCCCGGGAACGCCACCTCGGCCACTCTGGGCCCCCTGTCCTCCTCCACCACGTACTCGGTCCGTGTCACCTGCGTGTACCCCGGGGGCAGCTCCTCCACGCTGACCGGCCGCCTGTCCACACGTGAGTGTCCCCAGGCTGCCTCCTTCTGCCCTCCGGGCAGTTTGCATCAACACGTCCGCTCGGTGTCCGCTCTGTACCGCCCTGAGCCAGGGAGGGCGGTCACCTCGACAGGCGCGAGGACAGGGCACAGGGCCAGTGTCCAGCCCACAGTCCGTCCGGGAAAGGGGGCCGCTGGCACAGCAGGCGGGGACGGGGAGGGGCCCCCAGCCACCCCAGCCTCAGTCCCCCTCTTCCAGGGAAGGTCCCCAGCCCGAGCCAGCTGTCGGTGACAGAGCTGCCTGGGGACGAGGTCCGGCTGGAGTGGGCGGCCGCGGCGGCGTCCGGCGTGCTTGTCTACCAGATCACGTGGACGCCGCTGGGCGATGGCAAGGCCCGCGAGGTGTGGGGGGAGGAGACGCCCCGGCCCGCTCCTGGCTCAGAGCCCCCCACTGCACCTGATTAGGACACGGGTCCCCACTTTCTGCAGGTCTCTGTCCCGGGGAACCTGGGCGCGGCCGTGCTGCCCGGCCTGGGGAGGCACTCGGAGTACGAGATCGCCGTGCTGGCCTACTACCGGGACGGGGCCCGCAGCGACCCCGTGTCCCTCCACTACAACCCCCGTAGGTCACCCCCCTCTGCTCCAGGTCCCCAGCTCCACGGGCCCGGGACCCTGAACTTCCAGGACCACCCACAGGCAGTTCCCCGAGTCTCAGACCCTGCGCCTGACTGATGGGGTCCACGGAAGCCACCCCCCACCGGACCCTCCAGCCAGGCGTCCCCTGGGTGGCCGAGGGTCCCATGCACCTGGGGTGACATAGGGCCAAAGACAGTCCTGGAAGCAGCCTGGTGGCCGTCTGTGCCGAGGCCGCTGGGCAGCGTGACCTGGGGGCGTGGGGAGGGCTGTGGAGTGGGGAGGGCGTCTGAGCCCCCCCGTGCTCTCCCCACAGTCGGCCAGAGCCCGCCCTCCAACCTGGCCTTGGCCTCTGAGTCACCCACCAGCCTGCGGGTCAGCTGGATGCCCCCGAGCGGCCCTGTCCTCCACTACCGGCTCACCTACGCGCTGGCCTCGGGCTTGGGACCCGAGAAATCGGTGGGTCTCAGTGGAGCCAGGAAGCCGTCGCCCCTCGCCGGCCCCTGGGTCCCACCCTATCTGTCGAGGGGCCCGCTCTTCCGTGGCAGGACACACAGACAGGGAGCTGAGAGGCCCAAACGAGCAAAGATACTCAGGGGACCCCTCCCCCCAGATCTCCGTTCCAGGATCCAGGAGCCACGTGACGCTGCCTGACCTGTTGGCGGCCACCAAGTACAGGGTCCTGGTCTCAGCCGTCTACGGAGCAGGGGAGAGCGTGGCCATGTCTGCCACGGGCCGGACGGGTGAGTGGGCACCGCGACCCCAGGCCCCAGCGGACCCCCAGGAGCAGAGCCCACGGGGCCTCTCGGCAGGACCCCGCACGCAGCCCCACGCTGCCGAGCTTAGCGGGCGGCAGTGGGGTTTCGGGTGAGAACTTCCCCACTGTAACACCGACCACTAGCCCGCGGGTTAAGGCCACAGCGGCCCAGCTGAACGCGTGCAGGCTGCCCGGAGGGCACCGCGGCTGTAACCTGGCCTGCAGAGGCCCAGGGGGGCCGGGAGCACGGGGCAGCCTGCGGAGCGGGGACGTGGGGGGCAGACCCCAGCAGAGGGGCCGCAGCAGAGCCCAGCACCCACGCCAGGCGGCCGGGCTCAGGGTGGCCGTCCCCTGGGGCCGCGACCCCCTGAGAGGCGCCTTTGCCTCTGTTTCGTCGTTCATGCTGGTTTCCTCGGATAATCAGACTCCCGGTGCTGAAGGCCCCCAGAGGCCAGGCAGCCCCAGTGGCCCCGCTTCCCTCTGTGTCCCCTCCCCGGGGCGGCCTGCTTTGGGCCTGAATGCCTCTGGGGGCGGGGGCCTCCCTACCTGAGGCTCAGCACCTTCCCACTTCGGGGAGAGCGCTCCCCGCCCGCCGCAAGGGCCCCTTCCCGTCCCACTCACCGCGAACACGCCCCGCGACGCAGCACGCCTGCGGAGCCCGGCCCAGGGTGGCCGCGCCCCCGGTGGGAGCCCCTCGGCCGGCCCTGCCTTCCGGGCGTGGAACTGGGGTTGCGGGACACCACCTCTGTCCCTCGCCGCCCCTGAGGGCACGAGGCCCGGCTCGAGGGACCCACGGCACTGACCCTGACTCCTCCCACTCCCAGCAGCCTGCCCGGCCCTCCGCCCCAACGGCTCCCTCCCAGGTAGGCCCTGGCCCTGCTCCTCTGGGTCCCCGTGGGGGAGGGTGGCCCGGGATCCAGGTCCTGGGACATCGGAGGACCCTTGGGGTTGGCCGTTGCCTTTATTCCTATACCTTAACCCGTACCCTAACCCTTCAGGGTGGAGGTCACCGGGGCCTGTCCAAGGTCTCTTGTCCAAGGTCACGTCTGGGACGTGGCCGAGCAGAGCCACGCTCGGGGCGCTGGGTCCGTGTGGCCCCAGGAGCCTCCGCTGACCAGGAGCTGGGCGGGCGACGGGCCAGGCCTGGGGCCACTCGGCACCGTCACTGCTCGTGGGGCTGAGGCTGTCCCCAGAGCGGGGGCTGACTGGCGGGCGTTGGCGCGGGAGGGAGACCCGCCCGGCGGGCTGCTGAGAGGCCCGTCTGGAGGGTGGAGACCCCGCGGGTCTGCAGCCGCTGGGCAGCCCACTCATCGCGGGGCAGCGGCTGGGGAGGCTGAGCCCGGGCCCGGCGCTGGGCGCTCTTGCCTCCGGCTGCCCGCTGCCGCGTCTGCCCCTCTGACCCAGACCCGGGCCCTGTTCCCTCTGCCCTGCCCTCTCCTCCCACCTCGGCTGTCTCCGCGTCCCCCGCCCCAGGCTTCGACCTGATGGCGGCCTTCGGCCTGGTGGAAAAGGAGTACGCCTCCGTCCGCGGTGTGTCCATGGAGCCCTCGGCCTTCGGCCCGGCCAAGACCTTCACGCTCTTCAAGGACGCTCAGCTGACGCGCCGGACCAGGTGGGGGCCGGCCGGGTGGGACCCGAGCGGGGCCGCTGCCGGGCAGGACGCACCCGCCCCGGCCCTCGGACCCTCCTGGAGGTGGGGGGCCCCAGGCTCAGGGCGCGGCCCCCAGCCAAGCCGGCAGACTCCCCCGGGCACGTGGGCTTCCGAAATCGATGCCGGCTCCTCCAAGGAGCAGACGGTGGGCGGAGGCCCCCTGCCCTGTGGCCCAGGCACCGACCGCACCTGCAGATTTCTGGGCCGGCGCCACCGGTTTGTCTCTGCTGAGACCGCCTGCCTCCTGTGTGTCTGCATGTGATTCTGCAACTATCCGGGCGCGTAAGAACCCTCACTTTGTGACTGACCCCGGACCAGGCTCGCAATGACCCTGAGGCCTGATAATCACCCTGCCTCGTAGCTGTTGATGCCTTTCGTTGTGAATTACAACTTCCACACTCACAGCGTTTTTTCTTAAGTTAAAATATTTTCGGAGTTCCCATCGTGGCTCAGTGGTTAACGAATCCGACTAGGAACCATGAGGTTGCGGGTTCGATCCCTGGCCTTGCTCAGTGGGTTAAGGATCCGGCGTTGCCGTGAGCTGTGGTGTGAGTTGCAGACGGGGCTCGGATCCCGCGTTGCTGTGGCTGTGGTGAAGGCCGGTGACTACAGCTCCAATTCGACCCCTAGCCTGGGAACCTCCATATCTGCGAGTGCGGCCCTAGAAAAGTCAAAAAGACAAAAATATATGTGTATTTTTTCAATTGCAAAGGTAAATCACATGCTTTATAACAGTAATTCGAAAAATACAAAATATGTAGTTCCGCAAACCCACCCCACGTGACCGTTCACACAGCCCGCTCTTTCTCCACGGGACTCAGGACAGCACAGGTGTGGCAGGTGTGGCCACAGGCAGGTGGCCCCGTGCGGCCCGTCTCCTCCCGGTTTCTGGCTGCAAAGATTCCCCAGGACCCGCTCGCAGTTGTGTTTCTTATAGGCTGGTTTGCAAATTCCACTTTGCGTGCAGGGCTGAGGTCTGTCTCTTCCTCCGCGGCCCCGTCCCCCACCAGGCCTTAAGCTGCGGTTCTTCATCTGGGTGGGGCGCTCTGGTTGCCTGCGGCCCCGAGTTCAAGCTTCCGTGGCCTCTGCCCCTCGTCGCCTGGCTCTGCGCTCCCGGGAGGCCCGCGGCGAGGTGGCCGCGGATGTTGGAGGCTGCGGTGCCTCCACGAGCGAGGGTCTCCCAGGGCCTCGCAGAGCCAGTGGGTGCCTCCTGTTCGCCCTTAGGGAGCTCGCATCCCAGCGGGTGGGGGCAGGCCGTCCTGCAGGCGTGGTCACCCAGCACAGGGAGGTGACCCCGCACTGGAGAAGCCCTCCACCCTGGGGGCTGATGAATGGGCCTCTGAGGCTAACGAGTCAGGAAGGCTCCTCGGAGGCAGCAGAGAGTAGGAGCCACCGAGGCGGGGGCGGGGAGGGCATGCGGGCAAAGAGCGCCACGCGCCGAGGCCCCGGGGTGGGTCTGCCTAGGGAACTGGGGCGCCGGGGCTGGGCTGGGCGTGCAGGCCCTTGGCCACCCGGGGCGCACACACGGTGAGGCCGCTGGGCCTCAGAGCGTCCATCCGGGTGGCTCGAGACCCCGTTCCCCGCCTCCGCCACCCTCCGCCTGAGCGAGTCCCAAGGGCAGAGCTGCCTCTAGGCTTGCGGCCCCCTGATCCCCAGGGGACAGGCCCAGGGGCACCTTTGTGGGGACCCCGGCGTCCTGCCCACCACACAGAGACCCCGAAGAGACCGCCGGGCGGTGGTGGGGTGGCCATGGCTTCTTGCGGCCTCTGGGGTCTAGGGCTGCGTGACACCCCAGCCCCGGGAGGGAGCTGCCCCTCGCACCCCGTGTCGCTCGCAGGGAACCGAGACAGAAGCCGGCCTGCCCCGCCCCCCGCCTTGCAGCCCCGAGGGTCTGGCCCCCTCAGGCTTGCGGTCCCCCCTGTGCCCCCACAGCGACGTCCGCCTGGCCGCCCTGCCCCCGGAGCACACGATCGTCTTCGTCCTGCGCCTGCTCCCCGAGACGCCCCGCGAGGCCTTTGCGCTGTGGCAGGTGGCGGCCCAGGACTTCCAGCCTGTCCTGGGGGTCCTGCTGGACGGTCAGTCGTGGGGCAGCGGCGGGCCCAGGTCTCGCCTCGAAGGCAGGGGACGCCTGGGCAGCACGGCCGCTGAGGCCTGGCGCGCCTGGGGCTTTGCGCACCCCTCGTGGCCTCCGCCGAACCCGCACCCCCGACCCTGCTCTGCCCTGGGGGTGCTCCCGACGTGCTCACCAGAGGGTCTCACAGCTCCTTGCCCGGCTCCCAGCTGGCAGAAAGTCGCTGACCTACTTCAACCGCGACCCCAGGGACACCTTGCAAGAGGTGACCTTCGACCTGCCCGAAGTGAGGACGATATTCTTCGGGAGCTTCCACAAGGTCCCGGAAGTTTCCAGAAGTGCATGCTCCCCCCAAGAACCTCCCGGCCCCCGGTTCTGGGCAGACCCGCCCCGGGGCTCTGTTGGACCCAGGCTGCCCCAGTCAGCACGCCCCACCCCCCAGAATGCTAGAACCTTCCGGGGCCACGTTGCCCCCGCTGTCCCCCTGCGCTCACCGTGACTGCGGTGGAAGAGCTCGCAGCCCTCGTCACAGCCCACACGTCCTGGGAGGGGCCCGCGGCAGGGCTTACCTGGCCCGTCCCCCGGGAGACCGAGGCCGCCCCTTCTGACTCCAGGCCCCAGGGGACGGTCCTGGCCTTGTGGCCGTGGAGGGAGGTGTGTCCTGACCCCCGTGGTGTCTCCCAGGTGCACGTGGCAGTGGGCCGCTCCAAGGTCAGGCTCTACGTGGACTGCCGGAAGGTGGCTGAGAAGGCCGCCGGGGAGGCCGGCAGCCTGCCCGCCGTGGGCTTCGTCACGCTGGGGAGGCTGGCCAAGGCGCGGGGCCCCCGGAGCAGCTCGGCCTCGGTGAGCGCGGGCCTTGACCTGAGGAGCCAGACCAGCCCGGGGAGGGGGACCCCATTCCGGCCGCTGACCCGGCCCCCCTGGCGACCTACTCCCCCCGCTCTGTAGTTCCAGCTCCAGATGCTACAGGTCGTGTGCAGTGACTCCTGGGCCGAGGAGGACGGATGCTGTGAGCTGCCAGCGTCGGTAGGTGGGCAGGGGCCCGCTAAAAGCAGGAGGGTGGGAGCGGACGGCCACCCAGGGCGTCACGGCTGTCGGAGAAATCAGGACAGACTTCCCGGAGGAGGTGGCCCCGGGGCCCAGCGCTGGAGCTTGGGGCAGCTGGATGGCTGTGCTGGAGGCCCTGGGCCAAGGGGGGCTGGAGCAGGCCCGGGAGCCCCCGCGCCGGGGGTGGCTGCTGTCACGCATTCAGGGCCACCGCCCCTCCCTATGGGCCCAGGTGCGGCCGAGGTCCTCACCGATGTCCCTGTAGCCCAGGCTGGGCTCGGCCACGCGGGGCCTGCGAGGGGGTGGGAAGGGGTCCCGTCTGGGGCTTGTGTGGGCAGCCCAGGTGTGGAACCAGGACCAGGGCCTAGCCCTCCCCCCAGGGCGGGTTGAGGGGTTCCCTGGGCCCGTGTCATGGACACCCGAGTGCTGGGGCTGGATGGGGCCGAGGGCAGCGCTGGCCTCACAGCAGGGTCTCCTTTCTCCCAGAAGGAGGGAGGGGCCTGCCCTGCCCTCCCACCGGCCTGCGCCTGCTCCTCGCAGACCCCCGGGCCCCCGGGCCCCCAGGGACCTCCGGTGAGTCCAGCAGCTCCTCCCCGGGGTGACCGGGGACTCCTGGCAACGGCTCACTGCCAGTGGTGGCGAGGGTGGCCCTGCCCACGCCCAGGCCGTGCCCAGGCCCCGCACGGCTGGCACAGACCTGCCTTTCCGCCCCCGGCCCGCAATGCCCCTCCGGGCCAGCCCTTCCCTCCCGCTGGGCCCCCTCCCGGGCTGTCCCCTCTAGTGTCGAAGCCCTGGGGTGGGGACCCCAGACCGGCGGGCTGCAGCATGTGGCTGGAGGCAGCCCGGCCACGGTCACAGCCGCGCAGGCGGCCTCTGTCCTGGGCGCTCTGGGCCGGGGCGCAGCCCCCGGGAGGCGGCTCCAGGCCTTGGTCCCCCGTAGCGCAGGTCCGGGACCCACTGCGGTTGGTGGGTCACAGGCCTCAGCAGGGAGGGGCCGGGCTGGAACCCCGAAGCCCCCTCCTCCTCCCACCCGAAGACGGGCTCTGGGGGCCAGGGCGCTGTGGGGCCCGGGGGGCAGCCCGTCCCGGGCGGGAGGCGCGGCCCAGCCCTGCCGCGCCCTTGCCGGGCCTGCCGGGGAGGAGCGGGGCCCCAGGACCCAGGGTGAGTCTCCGGTCCAGGCGAGCTGGGGTCGGCGGGTGGCGTGCGGGCCGGCCGGCCGTGCGTTTCCTGCCTTCACGTTTATTCGTCTCACGGCCCCTCCAAGCCCTCGGGACAGCCCGGGACTTTCCTGTTGGACGCGGCCTCCGACCCAGCTCCGCTGCCGCTTTTCCTCCTCCACTCACGGGGCTCTGGGTTTTACGGAAACCTCTGTGCCGAGTTGTGTGTGCTTCACCAAGTGGTCTTCTGACTTGGTTTATCACGTGTGTCTCCGGGCGGATTTTAGTCACCCTTGCCTGGGAGTCCCCTGTGGCACAGCAGGCTGAGGACCTGGCGTGTCACCGCAGCGGCTGGGGTCGCTGCTGTGGCGCGGGTTCCATCCACGGGCCGTGGGCGTGGCCACCACAAAGACCACCCTTGTCTAGTTAACCGCACGTCTGTCTGCAGCTCTTGACATTTGTATCATGCTTAAGAAGCTCCGAGAAGAGCACCTCCTCCTGGTTTCTCCAAGGCCCTTCAAATGCAGAAATGTGTGTTTATCTGAATTTATTGCTTAAGGCGTGGGGGGCGCCCGCCGCCCCGCCTCCCCAGACCCCTGCCCCGACCTTCCGGCCCATTTATTCAGTAGCTCGTTTCCCTCCCTGACTTCAAATGCCTCTGTCACCTCACAAGCGTTCCAAGTCCAGAGTCCAAACAGTGACGTCAGATGCTGCCCAGGCACCTGCCGTCCAGGTGGGAGACGGACCCACCCGGTGTCCAGCTCCGCCCTCATCCGCCCGAACCCTTCTCCTCTCTGCGTTTGATTTTGTACCTGATTTCATCCTCAGTTATCTTGTTTGCCATAGTTTTTTATTTTCGGACGGCTTTCTTGGAATTTCCCGGTGTAAGTGTGCGTCACATCTGAAACACCACCTCCACGGGGCCTTCCCGATTTCTTCCTGTTCTCCTTTACCCTTCTGGTGTCGGCGCTGCTCCGGAGTCTCAGAGAACCGTGGTGACAGCTGACTGCTCAGCTAGACGTCCCGGGAAGGCTTCTCGTGTTTGACGTTGAGTGCGCGGCCGGCCCGGGGGCTGGGACAGATAAGCTTTGCCGCGTGGCAGTCAAACCCCAAGCTCATTTCATTAGGAGACAAAAAAATCAAGAATGGGTGTTAAGTAAGACGCGGTGCTTCCTCAGCCGCTTGGACACCACGAGATAATTTCTGAGTTTGGTGAATGGTTTGGGCCTCTTCCTGCCGCAGCTAAAAGCCAGCACGGTCCCCGAGCGCCCACTGCCCACTCAACGTGCGCGAGGCTTCCGCACGCTCATGTTTTATTTAGGATTTTCGCGTTGATATTCACAAATGGGGAAGCCTGTGGTTTTCTGTATTGAATTTGGTGCCTTGATAGGCTTAATTCACAGCAGTTATTTGAAAGCATTGTTTTTTCCTTCCCTTTTTTTTTTTTAAACTGCAAGTCAAGCAGTTCTAATGGCACTGGTGTCACCGGTTGCCCAGAGGTTTGGTAGAATGTTCCGGAGTCGGGGTTCGGAGCTCTGTGCTGGCCCCGGAGTCAGCCCAGCCCCCTAGCGGGACCCCTCCCGGGTGCTCAGTGGCGGTGAAGACGCCTGTGCGCGGCCGGCTCCGGAGACCTCGGGCGGCGGGCTGGAGCAGCTGCCGAGGGGCCCGCGTGCCTCAGCCCTGCCCACCCTGTGCCTCCAGGGGGAGCCCGGGCCGCCCGGACGGATGGGACCCGAGGGTCCTGGAGGTCAGCAGGGGTCGCCAGGCACGCAGGGCCGAGCCATCCAGGGACCCGTGGTAGGTGTCGCCTCCCCGCCCCGCGCCCCCGCCCCCCCCCACCCCGTCCTCTTGCTGCTCAGCCCGTCTCGCTCCAGGGTCCGCCAGGGGTCAAAGGAGAGAAGGGGGACCACGGACTTCCCGGCTTGCAGGTAGAGGCGGCCACACTCGGGACACGGCCCCTCCTCTGGGTCGGGCCCGGGCCTCAGCCTGGCCGGCCGCCTCTGTTCTGTTCCAGGGTCACCCCGGCCTCCAGGGCGCCCCGGGGAAGGTCGGCACCCAGGGACCAAAGGTGGGAGAGGAGCCCGCTGGGGGTCCCCAGACGGAAGCCGGGCCTTCCTTGTCTGCCCCGCGCGGGGAGCCCACCCCTCCCGCCCCGGCCCCCGCCCCCGCCCCGGCCTGGCCAAGGCGAGCGGAGCGCCGGTCCACGCGGGCTGGGGCAGGTGTGGCCACTGCCTGGGGCGGGGGCACAAGCGCGTCCCCCCTCACAGTGTGGCTTTGGGGTCACCGCGGGAGGGGCAGGCGGGGTGGCGGCCCCGCCCCAGCGTCCCTTCCTCTGCCCTCAGGGAATGAGAGGCCTGGAGGGGACCGCGGGCCTGCCCGGACCGCCCGGCCCTCGGGTAGGCACCGCCTCCTCCGGGAGCCCCACGCGCCCACCCCGCCCGCACCCTCTGGTCCCTCCCTCCAGGGTCCCCCGGGAGGCCTCTCCCAGGCTGGGCCTTCTCGGGCTCTGCTGGGTGCCTGGGTGCCCCGTGCTCAGGGACGCGGCAGCGGCGCCCAAGCCAGCCCCACACGGGGTGCGTCGGTAGAAAGGCCGCGTTTGTGCGCCCAGCCCCGCGCGGGAAGGGGCCCGCGGGGGGTGGACGCTGCGTCTGGCCGTGGGACGTGGCCGGGCCCCATCGTCAGCCTCCGGGTGCCACCACCCTCCCTCAGAGGCACCCTCCCTGTGCTCGCGTGCGGAGCTCAGGGCCTGCGAACGGCGCTGAGCGGGGGTCCCGGGCAGCCGCCCAGACCCAGCCAGGGTCTCCTGGGGGTCAGCCTCGCTGGTGCCGAGGAGGGGGTGCTGCGCCTCCTGGGAGACCTCCCCGGGCCCGAGCCACGGTTACCCCGACAACGGGACCGGAGTCGGGGAGGTTTCAGCACAGAATCAGCGCCGGCGGGGGTGGGGGGGCATGCCCTGGGCCCGGGTGAGGACGCAGAGCCTGCGGGGAGCCGGGGACAAGCTGCAGGGGCTGGCCCAGGGCGGCGGGACCTGGACCGAGGGAGCGGGGCTGGGGGGTGGGGGCAGACCCACGGTAGCTGTGCCAAGCCCGAGCTCCCACCTTTGCAGGGCTTCCCCGGCACGGCGGGGGCCAGGGGCAGCGGCGGGGAGCGAGGACCCCCAGGGGCCGTGGGGCCCACGGTAAGCCCCCTCCCCACTCAGCCTGACAGTTGGACAGCGAGGGCTGGGTCCCCGCTGACCACTCAGGGGCCTCTTGCGGCCGCCACGGAGCTCAGGCAGAGAGCCCCAGACAGAGCAGGTGGGGCGGAGGTGGGCTTGGGCCGCTGCGCCTGGGGGTCCCGTGGAGGGGGCCGCGAACCCTGAGCAGCGGGCGGGGCGGGGCGGGTGCTCTGCCCACCAGGACTCCCGGGCTTCGTTCCCGCACGCGGCCTGCACCGCGGTGGCCGGGGCCCGTGGCCGTGGGGTCCAGGCGCTTCTTTTCCTCCCACTCAGGGGCTGCCGGGGCCCAAGGGGGAGCGAGGAGAGAAGGTGAGCGGGGGAGTCTGGGGTCCCGGCCCGGCACTGACCCCCACGCTGGCCAAGCCGTCAGCCACGATGCCCGCCTTCCCTTGCAGGGTGAGCCTCAGTCCCTGGCCGCCATCTACCAGCTCGTGGGCCAGGCCTGCGAGTCCGCCATCCAGAGTGAGTGGCCCGGCCCCCCGGTGAGGCCCCCAGAGCCTCCCCCGCCCCCACGCACCGTGTCCGCCCCGCAGGGGGCCTGCGGGAGGGAAGCCCTGGCGCCCGTCATTAGTGGACGCAGCCTCGGGGGCCGTGGAGCAAGGGGGGCGAGGAGGGCGCCCCGGCCCCGCCCCCGCTGACCACCCCTCCGCCCCCAGCGCTCGCGCTGAAGCTCCACTCCTGCTCCCACGAGGGCACCAAGCCCCCCATGCCCATCCTGGAGGCGCCCAGGGCCCTCGGCACGCGCAGCGAGGCCCAGCTCCCCGGAGGAGGGGGGCACGGTGGCCCCCGCCCTGAGGACAAAGGTACCAGCCCCCCGGGGAGGGGTCGGGGGCCTGCGGCTCTTCCCCAGGCCTGGGGCTGCTCACCACGTGGGGCCCAGGACACCTGCTCCAGGCCTCTGGGTGGGGAGACGACTCCTGAGCCCACACGGAACTGACTGCCTGGCTTCCTGGGGACTCCCACTTCCAAGAAGCCTGAGCCCAGGGCCCTCCCTCCGTGCCCGCTCCCTCCCCTGTCCTGGGCTGGGGCTCAGCGGGAGGCTTGGTCCCGTGACCCTGTCCTGAGACTGGGGCTGCAGCACGGCTCGGGGGCTCAGATGCTGAGACAGACGGAGAAGCTGATTAGGGGAGACGAGCTCGTGGCCTCGACGGGGGTTGGGGGGTTGTGGGGACCGGAGGACAGTTCTGCCGGAGGGCCAGGGAGGGACGGGGAGGTACCCCCTCTGCCTCCCTCGGAGCCTGGCTCCAGGCAGCGTGTGGCGGGAGAATGGGCACAGCCCCCCAGACTTTGCCTGTGCCATGGCGCCCCGTCTGTGCCCGCCCGCGCACACAAGGCTGGTGGGCGCTCTCATGACACCCGCCCCCTCCCCCACCTCACACTTAACCCGCCTCTGGGACAAAGATTAAGACCTGCTGCCCCAGCCCGAGGGGTTCAGGATCCGCCTTCCTGGGTCAGAACAGGGCCCCCGAGAAAGGAAAGGATTGCTACCCGCGCCCTCCTTCCCCTGGGAGGAACGGGGAGCCCTGCCCGCGAGAGGGGGTGGGGGGCAGGCGCCCGCAAAGCAGCGGGGCGTGTGGGAGCCTCGGGGAGCCCAGGGAGGCCCGGGCAGGGGTCGGCCGCGCAGGGGGCCTGGAGCAGGTGCGCATGGGAGCGGCCCCTTGGCCCGGGTGGCGTGGGGGCCAGGGCTGGGGGCACGGGGACAGCACCCTGGGAGCAGCTCACGCAGTCGCTCAGGGCCAGCTGCGCACGAGGCGGGCAGGCTGGGCATCGCGTCCTGACGATGCCAGCTGTCCACGCGCCCCCAGACCGCCCCCTCTCCTCCCGCCAGGACGGGCTGCGTGCTGCCCCGAGTGGGCCAGAGCTCCGCGCGGGATCCCAGACGCCGGAGCAGCGGGAGAAGACTGGACGCGGAGGGCGGGGACAGAGGCCGAGCCCTGAAACCTCCCCTCTGCCCGTTTCCTGTGCAGATAAACGAGTGCTTGGCAAGGACGTGGCTGCTCCTTACTGGGGCCCCATGGGTCCGGCCAGCGGCGGCCCAGATCCCCAGCCCCGTCCCTCGTCCCTCGGGGAGTGGCCTCGAGGACCCCCACCACGGCCTCCCTGTGACCCTGAGCCTCGCCCCCTTCCCACGAGGCCACCGCAGCCCCCAGGCCCTGCCGGCGCCTGGCCCTGCCCCACCAGGACCTCCTCCGGGCTGGGGGTGGGGGCGGAGACCGAGACGGCGGGGCTGGTCCTTTGCCCCCGGGCCTGCGTCAAGGGCTGACTGCACGGCCACCCCGTGAGGCCCTCACGGGACAGTCGAGCCCCGCTCCCCGTGTCCAGGCACACGCGTGATCACGCCCATTCACTCGAACCTTCCGGCCCACGCATGCACAGCGCTGTTCCCGGGTTTGGGGCGGAGCTAACGAGCGGAAAACAGAGCGCAAATCAAGTCGGCCAGGCAGGCGCAGAAATGACGGCAGGACACAGGCTGTGAGGTCAGGGCGGGAGCGGGGCGGGGGAGAAGGCCCCGGAGGCTCAGGACACGTAAAAAAAGAGAAAGAAAAACAGAACGTAATCGGTGCCTCCGAACGAGGGGCTCTGAGAAGAGACCTGAGAGCTAGAGAAAGACTGAGTTCCCGTCGAAAGATCAGGGGGCCAAAGGGGCCGACTTTGAGAACATACCTGCGGGAGTTAAGGACCCGGCATTGTCCCTTCTGTGGCGTGGGTTCGATCCCTGGCCCAGGAACATCCTCAGGCCACGAGCCTGGCCGAGCACAAAATGTAGCCTTTGTTCACGGAGGCAAAACGGACAGAGATGACCGGGGGAATTCTTTAAAACTTTTTCTACAAAGAAGCAAGAGCTGCTCAAAGTCAGAGATGGGGGGAAATGACCTCAAATCACCGAAGGGAAAATGCTCAGATTTACACCCCGAGGATTTACCACTGAAACGAAGGGGGCGACAACACAGCCTGAGGCCCACAAAGTCTGCGAAGGCAGGTCACACCCACACAGGCCCCTCTCAGAAACCTGGCGGGGGGGGCTGTTCCCCAGAAACGGGGAGCGATCAGTGGTCAGGCCTGACACACGGCCGTCCCGGGCAGGTCGGAACTGGAGGCGCAGTCCCTTTGCACGGGGCTCCCGTCGCGGTTCAGCCATGACAGACCAACCAGTATCCATGTGGAAGCGGGTTCAATCCCTGGCCTCCCTCCGTGGGTTAAGGATCCGGCGTTGCCTTGAGCTGTGGTGTAGGTCGCAGATGCAGCTCGGATCCCGCGTTGCTGTGTCTGTGGTGCAGGCTGGCGACTGTAGCTCTGATTCAACTCCTAGTCTGGAAACTTCCATATGCCCTGGGCGCAGCCCTAAAAAAGCAAAAGAAAAAAGAGAGAAAGAAGGAAGGAAGGAGAGAGAGAGAGAGAGAGAGAAAGAAAGAAAAAGAAAGAAAGAAAGAAAGAAATCCAGTATTCACTGAGTCAGCGAGCCCTTGGCAGTCACGTCTCGAACGACCCAGAATGAAATTCTAGGCTGTTCCAGAATTCCCGAGGCAGCTCGCTTTGTTTGCAGGTGGGAGCGTGGTGGAGACACAGTTCGTGTCAACTTACTTAACTCTTGGAAAATACAAAGGCTTTTTAGAAAGGAGCAGCCGCCAGGAGGAAAAACGCTGAATGCGTCACAACCTTCAAGGTCGTGTGACTAGATCCGGCGTCCCCTCTGGAAGGGGCTGGAACCCGTGTGAACAGCAAAGTCAGAGATGAGCCCTATCCCCGCGCAGCAGAAGCTGCCAGGATCACAGGGGCGTTTGACTCCCAAGGAATGCAGGGGACAAGACACAACCTTCAGCTCGCGGCCGTGACACAGCAACCCCTGTGGGACCCCGAACAGTTCAAAAGCTGGGCAGTGGTTTTTAGAGATTTCAGTGGGGAAGTGTTAGTATTCTCAGCATGGAGTGCTGCACGCCTGACCTGGCCCGCTTGGCTCCCAGGCTGCCCAAATGCCGCCAGGCGCAGAAGACAAAACACGGTCCGCAGGAGAGCGGAAGGGCGCCCCGAGACCGCAGACAGCGGCCCGGGTCGGGACCACCGCACCGAGGTCCACACGGGGAGGAGACGCACACGTGCTGTGCTTTATTCAGACAGGACACGACTCCGCAGCTAACGACACAACTATTCACGGATGAGACAAGGTCACGGAGGGGCTCGGCCTCGCGGCACCCCCGAGGGGAGGCACGGGGGTGCTGGTGTGGGTTTTCCACTCATTCCAGGGCGAGGGTCAGAGCCGGCGCTGCCACGGGGCTGCAGAGACCGGAGGGGGCTCCGCGGACGGGGCCCTGGGGCCGAATTTAGTAAAACCCACTGGTCTGATGGCTTAAGGCCGGGGATTTAGTCAGAGATAAATTGCACCTCCATCGATAAAACCCCTGGGGACAAACGGCCCCAAAGGCAGAGGGGTGACTCTGGAGGGTGTGGGCGCTGCTCCTCGTGCGGTTTCCTGACTCGTGTCTGAGTCTCCAAAGGAGAGAAACAGAAACAAGAAGTGGGGGCTCCTGGTCTCTCCGGACCCAGAAAACGGCGTGTGCAGCTGGGCCCGGCCGGGGCCTCTGGGCTGCCCCGCGTCTGCGCTGGACCCACTTACACGAGGAGGACTGAGGCGCTTACGTGTGAGACCAGCTGCCTCCTCGCGTGGCAGCCGCCCGGTCCTGGGTTCTGCTGAACTGCCCGCCTGGGCTCGCGCGCAGAGCCTGGATCGGGCCCCCGAGGAGGCGAGTGCCAACCAAAGCTGGCCAGACGGGGCCCTAAGTGTCCCGGGGCTGGTCCGTGCTTCCCAGGCGGCTGGGGGCGCTGTGCCCGGCTGGACCTTGGCAGCCACGGCTCAGTTCGTCGGGAGCTCGGTCCGAACTTCACTGAATTGTCCCTTCTGTCCCCCAAGTACCGGGCGACCCAGGGTCACGGGGACACCGCTGATGCCGCCTGGGCTCAGCCTTGATGGGCGACACTGGGCCCCCCGTGTCCAGTGCCCAGAGGAGCCCCCGGGCGGGGAGCAGAGGGGAGCCCCCGGGCAGGGCGTCCAGGAGAGCTGACAAGGAGCCCGGACCAGGTCCCTCACCAAGTACTGGGGTCCACGGGGACCTGGGGCGTCACTGGGCCCCTGCCGAGTGCTTGCCCTGGGAGGTGTGCTTCTGGACGCGCTGGGGCCCGGGGCCTCACCATGGGGACCTGCCACCCGATTCTCCTCCAAGTGGCACCAGACCCGGCAGCTCCACCCCGAGGCCCCGTGGGTACAAGACCTGGGTTTTCACTCATTTGCCCAGAAGGATCGAAATAAACGCCCTGCTTGGACCCACTTGCAAATGACTGTCCTCTGGGGTCAGAGAGCAGGTCTGAGGGCCCAGGCTGCCCATGCTCGGGGAGGCGGGGGACAGCCAGGCCCGGCTCGGTGCCTGGGCCTCGGGGACCAAGGCTGGGGGCTGGGGGGCTTTGGGGGCTGGGGGGCTTTGGGGGCTGGGAGGGCTGAAGGTCGTGGCACACGGGCGCAGGGGGCCCCCAGGGTGCCTTGCTCCCGATAAAATTTAATGACAGCAGCGACACCACCCTGCGGGTAGACAGGCCCTAAGCAGCCCCCAGGGCCGGCCCCCGGGGGCAGCAGCTCCGCCCAAGGCCACCTTGCGGCAGAAGTGGGGGGCAACCCGGCGTGTGCGGGGAGCCCGCGGAGAGCCGGGAGCAGCCCGAGAGCTGCAGCGCCACGGCCGCGGCCCCTAGATCATGCCGGCCAGCCAGGGCGGGAGGAAGAGGCCGGCGGTGCCCAGCAGGCAGACGATGACGAACACCCAGAGGAAGATGCGGTCGATGACCATGGCCACGTACTTCCAGTCCTCCTTCACCTGCGGGGCACACACACGGTCACCCCGGCCGCCACCCTCAGGCCTCGCGACGGCCAAGGCCACCAGGGCGCGGGCCTCCTGCCTGAGGTGACGGGCGGGGAGGGGCACAGCGAAACGACCTGCCCGGCTGAAATCTGGACTCGGAAACACTCCGGGCTGCGGGGGGTGGACGGTGGGGCCACCACGGGAGCCAGCGTCCGGCCTCAGGGCCCCGTGACTTCAGCTGCCTGGCCTAGGACCTGAGCTCCAAGGAGGAAAGCCGGGGTCCAGCTGTGTCACAGGGACCTGGTGCCGGATCTGCTAAAGCTGAGAGCACAGGGGACCCCGGGGTACGCCCCCAGCTGCAGATGGAGCAAGTAAAGCCCAGAGGGGGGCGCCCACAGCCCCTGGCTGCGCAGGGCGAGGACCGGGAGCATCCTGCTTACAGGGCCTGGCCCTGCCCCCTGCCCTCCGCCCTGGCGGCCGTGCTCGCGTGGCTGCCCCTGGGTCCAAGGCCCCTCACGGTCAGTGGGGTCTCTCAGTCTGTCCCTAAGGCTCCTCGAAGGGGAGGTCACACGAGAGGCGGGAGCGCCCTGTGCTGCGGGCACAGCCCTGAGATGAGCAGCTGCCGGATGGAGACGGGGCTGCACAGGGATGGAGGGTGGGGCCCTGGAAGCGGGGCGGGAGCAGACCCCGAGGCCAGAGGGCAGCGGGAGGGGGCGCTGGGCACGGCCCCTGCCATCGCTGTGGACCCATGAGGAAGGGGCCGCACGGCCCATCCACAGATGGGGACACTGAGCCCCAGGGCGACGGGGGCCGGCCACAGTTACACTCCACGTGGGGGCGGCAGGTCCCAGCCTCCACCTGGGGTGACCTGGGGCAGAGCCCCAGGAGGCCACAGGCGTGTCCCGGGTGGACAGCAGTCGGCACTTGAGTGACCAGGAAGGACACAGCCCCACGGTCAGGCCACCTGGACACTGAGGGAGCCCACGGGCCTGGGCGAGGGCAGGTGCGGCCCCCCCACCCCCGTTTCAAGGGTTCTTCCTGCCGTTTCCTGCTCCGATTTTTAAAGTAATCAGAGGTATTGTGGTGGTTTTAAGCCAAAGCCGAAAAGGCCGCGTTTATTCTCAGGAAACAGGAGCAAACGGGGTCACTCAGAAGCGCGTGTGCCCCGGGACCCTCTGTTCCAGGCGGCGGCCCCGGGTGGCGGCCTCCGTCCACGCTGCCTTTCAACCGCCCCTCTGAAGATGAAACGCTCGCGGACAAAGCCGCCACAGCCCCACCCGGGTCCTGTGAAGTCGGCTCTGGGCCCCAGAGCCCGGATGACACTTGGACCGGAACAGAACCAGAAGGAGGTCGCAGCGGCCGGGCCGTGGGGCAGGTGGGGGCCTGGGGCGGGGGCCGGGGGCGGAGGACGGCTGCGCTCTCCGCTCAGCAGCCCCTCAGACCCACACGTTAGGGCCAGAGTGTCCAGACCCGGTGGCAAAACGGTCCCGGGGAACCTTCCAGAAACCCCCAGATGCCTCGCAGGCCCTGGGACTCAGGAGGGTGAGCGGGAGACCGGCTCGCTGCTAGGGGGCCTCGGCCACAGGATGACGGTCTCCAGGGGGCACATGTGTCCTGTAAGCGACCACGGCCCCCAAGGAGACCAGGGACCAGGAGGATCGGGGAGGGGACGACAGGGTCCCGCCCGCCCCGGGCGTCCATGTGACGGGCAGGGGGAAGCTGACGTGGGGCAGGGTCGGCGCGGCAGGACTGATGCCCAGGCCGAGCAGCCAGCAAGACCAGCGGGCTGACTGGCGCCTCCCCCGCCCCGCCCCAGCCTCTGCCCGAATGGGAGCTGCGCCGCCGTCCTGGCCCCACCTTTGCAGGCACCCCAAGCTGTGGCCGGCAGAGCCTGGGCCTCGGGGAGCTCCACGGGGCCCCGAGTCTCAGCTGCACCTGAGCACCCACCCTGCACCCCGGCCAGACCCCGCGCTGGCTGTCCCCGGCTTGGAGCGGGGGTGCCGCCTTGGGGCAGGGCCGTGTCCCAGGCCTGAAGGCGCCTCCTCCCCGGGCTACTCGGCCCCTTCCCGGCTCCCCTCTGGGCCTCTCGTCCCAACCCCAGAGCCCAGACACCTCCAGCCACCCCCCAGGGGCCCAAGGGCGCTGCACTGGGCCGTGGTCAGAGGGAGGCGCCCTCCAGGCGCAAAGGGGGCTGCTGGCCCCCAGCCCTGGGGCTCACAGGTCCACTCTGCTGACCGCTCTGCCTCCCTAAAGCCCCGGGCTGGCGCTGGAGGCTTGGGAAGGGGGATCAGGCAAGGTGGGGGCCCCCAACCTGAGCGGCGGGTCTGCGCCCTGGTTTCTGGGTTTCTCACCAGCCACGCCTTCCCTCAGAGTGGACGGGGCAGCGGGGCCCGCCCGCCGCACCACCACAGGGACTTACCGAGAAGTCCGCGTCTTCCGCCTTCAGGTGGTCTGCGATGTACTGGACGCCCTCGACTGCCCGCGCCAGGGCTGGAGACAGGGGCGGGGGCGGCGCGCTGGCTCGGGGGCCCTGGGGCGCCGCGCTCGGGACCCCCGGCCCCTTCCCGCACCTGCATTTGCAGGGGGAGGCCTGGTCTGGGGGCGGGAGCTCGGCCGAGGGCGCCTTCGTCAGAGAGTCCAGGGGCTCGGCCTGGGTGGCGCCTTGCCCTCGGGGGCCGCAGTGCTGGAGGCTCCGGGACCGGCACCGCATGCCGCCCTCGGCCGCCTCGCTGGGGCTGGACACGTGCTGGACGCTCAGGGACCTGGCCTTGGCGAGCCCCGGGGCCCGGGCACCCGCGGGCGGCTGGGGCCTGGCCTTCTCGGCCTCCGAGGGCTGCGGAGCGGGGCCCCGGGGCGAGGCCGACGCGCAGGCCGGGGCCGCGCAGGGGTCCCCGCTCCGCCCCAGGCCAGGCTCCCCCCGGGGCTCGGGCCGGGGGTGCGGGGCGCCAGCCGCCTTGTGCATGGACTCGATGAGCCGCCGGCAGCTGGCCTTGACCACGGACGGCCGCTTCATGAGGAGCAGGCGCGGCACGCGGTCCAGGAAGACGCGGCGGACCCAGGCGGGCATGGTGTGCGTGCGCGGCGAGCGGTGGTGCACGTTGAGCACGAAGACGGTGACGACGATGGAGAGCGTGACGAAGATCATGGTGAAGAGCAGGTACTCGCCGATGAGCGGCACGACCAGCGAGGTGGACGGGATGATCTCGGTGATGAGCAGCAGGAAGACGGTGAGCGACAGCAGCACCGAGATGCAGAGCGTGACCTTCTCGCCGCAGTCGGACGGCAGGTAGAAGACGAGCGCCGCGAGGCAGGAGATGAGCACGCAGGGCACGATGAGGTTCACGGTGTAGAAGAGCGGCAGGCGGCGGATGACGAAGGCGAAGGTGATGTCGGGGTACACCTCGGCACAGCACTCGTACTTGCGGGTGTTGTAGGTGCCCACGGCCTCCACGATGACCCACTCGCCGCTCTCCCAGAAGTCCAGCTGGTCCACGCGGCTGTGCATGCTCACCAGGTCGATCTTGGCCTTGTCGTAGGTCCAGGACCCGAACTTCATGGTGCAGTTCTGCTGGTCGAAGGGGAAGAAGGTGACGTCGATGCTGCAGGAGCTCTTGTAGATGGCGGGGGGCGCCCACTGCACGCGCCCGTCGTGGAAGAGGTGGGCCTTGGTCAGGTGGGTGACGGCAAAGTCCCCATCCGCGCTGCGCAGAGGGGGAGAGAGAGAGAGAGCCGTGGGGCGCCCGCGGGCCCGTGCACCCGGCTCGCCTGCCCGCCCTCCCCCGGGGGGCGACGCCGCCCACGCGGCGCCCGACTCGCACGTCGGCAGCAGGCGGCGGCTGACCGTGGCCGGGGAAGGCCGCCCGGGCCCCGTGGTCACCCCGGGAGGGGCGGAAGTCAGCCAGGACCTGGCGCGTCGGTGACAGTGGGCCCACAGTGCCCCCTCCCTCCGGACCCCCAGCTCAGAGGTGGGAGGGACCCCCCTTCCCGCGCAGGTGAGAACCAGGAGACGGAGATCACGGTGAAGAGCTGGTGCTTCGCGAGGCAACGCCTGGGTGCCGCCCCCCATCCCCAAGCTGGACGTGGACTCCCGCTGCCACACGCCAGACACACTCCCGGCCATCGGCCCTCCTGCCCGGGGCGGGCTCAGTGCCAGGGGCTGCCGTGCCTGCTCCGCCCCAGTGGGCAGAGCACCCAGCCCCGGGCCCGGGCTCCAGAGAGGGGTGGGCCCTCGGTTTTCTCCTCCGAAGTCGCCCACAGGGGCGGGAGAGGGGCTGGGGCACGCTGGCGGGGTGAGCGGTGAGGACACGGGGACACCTGTACACAGCCCCCCGGGAGCCCCGTTTGCCCCCAGGGTCAGCCGCCCTCCCCCGAGTCCCAAGCAGGTGTGACCTGGGCCACAGGGGCTGCTCTGACCGTGACTGGCGCCCATAGAGGGGTGGACCCAGGCCCCTCGGGCAGCCCTGCTGCTTCGGCCCTGAGACGTGGACGGACGCCTCCTCTCCTGCCCCACGCCTCCCAGGGTCGAGGGCCACTGGACACCGGTCACCACGCCCTCTGTCTTTGCGCGCCCGTGCCGAGGGCGCGTCCGACCCCAGCAAGCTCCTCACGGGGCCCAGGGCCAGACCTTCGCGCCGCACGTGGGACCCGGCCGCTGGCAGCCCCAGGAAGGAGCAGCTCGCCCCAGGGGAAGCTGTGGCCACCGCACAAAGTCCCGTCCCTCTCCGTGCAGCTGGCTCCCCGCGCTGGGGGACAGAGCACCCCCCGCAGGGCTGTGTCCCCAGGAAGAGTGGACAGCGGGACCGAACCACCCAACCAGGCTTGCCGCGGGGAGCTGTGGCCCACGTCGGCGGCGAGAGCGGGAGCCTCACCCGGCCAGTCCAGGCGGGAGACGCCCATTCGCGCGGGACCTTCTGCCTGAGGGGGTGACATAGGCAAGGCCCTGGGGGACCGCACGGCCTCAGGTGCATCCCCGACCTTGAAGAGGTGCCCCGGAGCTTTCAGAAAAGCCGCCCCCGCCCCTCACCCAGCAGCCTGGGCTCACCCCTCGCCGCGCTCAAGGGCACACGGGCCTGGCCAATAGCCACCCGTTGCTCCTGGCAACGGGCCTCCTCAGTGGCTGTGGCCGGGCCAGCATCGGCCACCAGCCCTGAGACCCAGCGCCACCCGAGGGCCTCGGTGTCCATTGAAGCCCCCGAGAGACGCTGGGGGTCTCCCCCACTACCCCGCAGGTCCTGGCAGGGAGGGCGAGGAGGGCTTTGGGGGCGGCCGCCGCTCTCCCGGTCCGCCGTCCTGTGGGGTCTGCTGGGCTCCCAGCGTGGCCTGGCGGTTGGTGTCGTCCTACCCGGGGAGGTCCTGCTGGTCCCAGAGACAAGCGCCCCCTGACCCCACAGGGTCGACCCCGCTACCGCCTCTGGATCAAAGAGCCCGCGAGGCGGCTAGTGGGAGGGCCGGCGGGGGCTGAGTGTGGACCAGAGGGACCAGGGGCTGGCGGACCCTGGGGTAGCTCTCAGAGGGAGGGCGGACAGCCTGACCTGCCCTCCGCCCAGCAAGCCGGCCCCCCTTAACGCACCCCCCAAAACCATCTCCGAGCTCCCGCACGCGTGGCCACTCTGCCCGCTGGCTGCCGTCGCTGCAATGAAGTCGGGAGGGGGCCCGGTGGTTCTTAATCAAATGGCAGCAGTTTGTAGGTCAGGCCCAGCCCCGGGGGCCCAGAGGGGCTTTTGTGCGGAAGCGATGGGGTCTCGCGGGCGGCGGGGGCTGCGCGCAGATGTCTGACCCGAGGAGCCCAGCAACCCGTTTGCTTCCTTTGTAAGCGCGGCGGGGCTCTGTCGCCTGGGCCAAGTGTGGGGCTGACAGCGCGGACCCAGGTCAGAGTGAGCTGGCAGCAGAGACGGGGGACGGGAGGACGGAGGGCCACCCCAAGGTCAGGGTCGCGGGAAGGACGAGTTCAGGGACACCGGTCCGCTGGAGCCCACGGCTCGCCGCGGCCGTGCCCCTAAAACCTTGGATCCCCAGCACAGAAACAGCCTCGAGCAATCAGATTCCAGCTCAGCTTCCCGGGAGCCCAGACGCAAGGCCCAGACGGAGGCTCTGTTTGCCGGAGTGTGATGGGCCGCGGCCTGGGGACTTCGGTGACATCCGTGCAGGAGCGGCGAACACAGAGGGAGGGGGAGAAGGCCGGCGAGGGCCGGGCAGGCGGGGCTGCTCTGGGCCTCCTCTCAGCTTCCTCCCCAGGGAGCCGCCCTTTGTTCCAGGCGAGCTGAGTCCCGGGGCCACTTCCCTGCCCGGACCTACCCGAACACAGCTCCGGCCCCCAGGGAGCAGCGCAGGCCCCACTCACCCTGGGAAGGGCTCCGACCCCTCGACCCCTCGGCCCCGGGAGAGAGCCGAGGCCCGGCGCCTCGTGTCTGTGCCGCTGTGTACCCCCCGCCCCGCACCCTCCTCTGCCCTCCTCCCCCGGAGACCGGAGACCGGAGACCGGGGCGCGCGGCTCACTTGTTGTACAGGACGATGTCCGGCCGCCAGATGAGCTCCGACGGGATGCGGATGGACGTCACGTTCTCGTAGTCGGCGGGGTCCCAGCGCAGCTTGTAGTCGTGCCACTCCTGGCGCAGGGGATGAGAGCGGCGGGGTGAGGGGCAGTAGGGGCGGGGTGAGGGGCAGGGGGGCGGGGGGAGTGGGGGT
>PVHT021183546.1:110221-150996 GCA_004024745.2 Catagonus wagneri
TAAGCTTCCAGGAGGACGCCCCGCGCGATCTGGTTAACTTCACCCCCCCCGCCCCCGCACCCCCATCTGCAGTTTGGAAAATCCCGGTCCTTCATGGTCCTCCCTAAGGAGGCTGTTCAAGACAGAGCCCACTCCCAGTCAGCGGGTCCCTGCTGACCAGGACACGTCCAGGGGAGCCTAGGTCCCCACAGCCGGCTTCCCCAGGCGGGAAGGACCCAGGCGCCCCACCCCTGCCCCAGGAGAAGCTTCTTGCTGCCTCCTAAGCCTGGGCTGGGGCCGGCAGCCCCCACCTCCGCACGGCAGGCAGGCGGTGGACTGCGCAGCCGTGAGGGCAGCCCCCATCCCGTGTGTGGTGGGCAGCGGCTGGGGGGCGGCCACCGAGGCTCCTGGACCCAGTGCCTGGACTGCAGACCCGAGGCGCCCTGGGCTAGTCTTGAACAATATCAGCTGCAGCACGGATGCTGGGGCGGCCACGTTCGTGCCTGGCGGGGACTCAGCCCTCAGGTGGGTCGGGGTAGCCACAGACCGAGAAGGTGCTCAGAGGAGGGACCGGGAGGGGCTGCTTTGTGCAGCAGGACCACAGTGTGCGTGCGGGCACCACTCCGCAGAATCACAGCCCCGCGGCCAGCCCTGTGCCCCGGTGCGTGCCGGGCTCTGCAGGGGGTGGGAGCCCCAAAGGGGCCCTGGGCCCTCAGCACGGAGACCCCCCCGCGGCTCCCGCCTGGGCTCCCGCCTGGGTGCCCTGCCCTTGAGGGGCCGAATGCCCAGCGGGAGCTCTCTCCCTGCCCCCACCGCCCCCCCTTCAGCTCCAGCCCCTCCCAGCCGGCCTCCCCCATCTCCCTCCTCTCCTCCCCCTCCTCCGCCTGCCCGCTGCCCCTCCCCCAGCCCCCCTGCCCTCTGACCCTGGCAGTGCGCTAGGCCTCCCCCCTGCTCTGAGGCCTCCAGGGCCCCCCTCCCAGGGGCTAAGTGGCCCCTCTGGCTGGTGCCAGCAAACAGCTTTCAAAATGCTTGGCCCTGAGCGGTGGTGCCGGCCCCCACCCTGTCCACGGACCCCCACGTGCCACCCAAAGCCGGTGAGCCACGTGGGCACAGCTCCCACAGCACCCTGTGAGGCGGGCTCTTCCGTTACCTGTGTGTCCCAGCGAAGAAATGTGCGGACAGAGGGCTTACGCTGCTTGCCAAGGTGACAGAGGCAGGGCGGGGGCTTCAGGGTCTGCACCCTGGCCTCGGGCGTGTCGTGTCCCAGGGCTGGCCTGTCCCCTTCCAGACTGGACCTGCCGGTGGCCCCCATGGTGCGCCTCCCTGGAGCAGGACGCCAGCCCTCTGGGAGAGCTCCCGGACCCCCCCCCCCCACGCGGCAGGGCACTCGGGCACACAAGGTTCAGAACCTGCCAAGCCCCCCATGGGGGGGAGAGGGACAAGCCCCGGTGGCTCCCAGGCGTGTTCCTGGCCCATCTCTGCTCCAGGGTGTCCCGGAACCGAAGGTGCCTTGCTCAGTGAGCTGCAGAGCAGATCCCACGCCCTTCTCGTAGTGACAGGGGCCAGCCACGCTCCAGCGCTTCTGCAGTCTCCTCCAGCACCCTCAGACCCCCCGGGATGCAGAGCTCAGCACCACCACGCCTGGCGTCCAGACAGTGAGGTGTCATGGGCTTGTAAGGTGGTATTGCCTTGTCCGGTCACCCTAGGGCACTCTCCCTGCCTTTGGGGTAAACGTCATCCCTCAGGCCTCTGCCTTCAGGCTTATCTCTCGGGACTTAAATCTGCGCGCTCCTGCGAACGTTAAGCTGGAGTCAGAGGAGGCTATCTGTGAAGGCTTCCTGGAGGAAGAGGCGCCCGGGAACACAGCCGGGGACCGTGGGTGTCCACTCCTAGCTGTGCCCCGGAATCGCCTGGGGAATTTGAGGTCCAGATCCTGGCCTCCCACCGTCGGGGATTATCCAGGCTGGACCGAGGCCCCCACCTCCATCTGACAGCCGTCTCCGGGCGGGCCCAGGACTCAGAGCTGATCGGGCCCAAGGACCCCCCGCCCAGCCTGGCAACCCGGCCGGGCCGGCTGCTGGCACTGCCGGGGCTGAGCAGGGAGAGAGGCCCGGTCAGCTCCGCTCTCCGCCCGCCCTCGGCCAGCGCAGGCGGTCAAGGAGGTGGCTCTCGATGGCCGTTCCCACAGGTGAGTCCGGCCCTGGCAGCGGGCCCGCATCTCCTCCCGGCGCTCAGGCCAGGCTGGGGTTAGCGCCGGTGCTCAGCGGAGCTCGCCGCGCCACATTTGTCCAGCCTCGTGCGCTCTGCCCGCGGGTCTGCTAACGCGGCGAGATTAATCGGGCCTGACTCATTAATTTGCACAGCCCTCCCTCCCCACCTGCGCCCGCGGGAAGCGCTCTGTTGCGGGACGAGTCATTGCTGGAGCTGCTGCGGCCGCCAGGCCCCTCCCTGCGCTGCTTCTGAGGAAAGGAAAACCCCCAAGTCACAAGCAAACGAGGCCAGCTTCAGGGTCAGGCGCCTCCCAGCCTCCGTGGCGGGAATGGTGTCCTCCGAGGTGACCCGAGGTGACCCGGGGGGGCGGAGGGAGGGAAGAGGCCCCGGAAGGCCCCTCCCCACGAGCTCCCTCGGGACCAGGACGCAGTCCAGGGGAAGGTCCTTCGCAGGCCCGGCCTCTCTCCCTCCACCCTGTCCCAAGGACGTCTCCATGGTAACCAGTTGTCGGCAGAAACAGGGATTTGAATTAAAGGTGGGAGCTTAGCCTGGGACAGGGACGCAGGCCAGAAAGGCAGCAGGGCGGCCCGGGGAGGGACCCAGAGTGCGACCCAGGGGAGCTTCAGCGGCCCGCGTGAGCCCAGGGGCAGCGGCACCAGGAGGCGGGGGTCCTGCCTGCACCCCCACTGTCCCCCTCCCGCCTTCTGGCCGCCAGGCCTCACCCACGGGCGAGGGGCGCTGCTTCCCTCCGCGGCCTCTGCGGCCTCCGGCTCTCAGCACCACAGACAGCACCAGCCCGCTCCAGCCTCAGTCCTGAGGCCCGTCCTTGAGTCTCTGTCTGTGCCCATCTCTTTTAGCAGAAGTTTTGAGAGCCACCCAAGGGCAGGAGCTACGTGAGGATCGGGGCCACTTCTCCAAAGGGGCCACGCCCTCATCTGCCCCGATTGCAGGTGCTTCATAAATGCCCTTGCTGACCAGCGGAGGCCACTCAGCTGCCGGGACGAGGGCTGGGAGAGAGCGCACAGGGCTCTGCCCAGCCGAGAGCCCGTGAAAGCTAAAGACCAAGTGTTTTCCCCTGGGGGGAGGAGAGGACGGCGGCGGGGAGGCGGCAAAGACCTGGCCCTCCCCGAAACCCTGGCAGTTCCTCCCCCAAGCCATGGATGTAAGCCGTGAACCTGAGCTGCCGCGCAGACTCCCTCCTGGCCCCAGCACCCTTGACGTCGGAGCCCTGGCCTGGAGGGTGTGCTGACAGGCGCCTTCCTGCCAGCGCTCCTGGGCCCCGTCCTCCCCACTAACCACTGTGATGGGGTGGCGACACTCAGCGCCCTCCCCCCTTCAGGAGCAGCCGTGCCTCAGCTGGGCTCCCCGCGGGCTGGACTTTGTCCTCGGACACCTTGCAGCGTCTTTCTAGGCGAGGATCCGCCTCTGGCCAGACCCCAGCTTCGCAGCTCCACCCGCCCCCTCTCCCCCCCGCTGCCCGGCTCTTTGCTTGGTAGTTAATTAACTATAAACACGCTCTGCAGGGTGAGGAAGCGGCTGGTGATGAATGAGTTTGTTGGCCCAGGGAGCTCGGGTGGTTAGACGGCCCCGCCCAGCCAGCACCTCTCCGAGCTCCGTTCCGTGCCGCGAAGTGGGAGTAGAACGTCCTGGTTCTTGGAGCCGCGCCCGCACTTGGTACCGGCCCGTGTCTGGCAGCTGCTGAGTTGTCGCTGCTGCTAAAATGCCTCCTAAACAGGAGCTGCCGGCAATGGCTCTGCTCTCTCAAGGAAGGTCCCTGTGCCGACAGCCAAGGGCTGGAAGCCAGTTCGCAACTCAGGTGCGTTCAGAGTCAGGGTGTGGGGTCCACAGGCCAGGCCAGGGGTGGTGCTGACGCAGGACCTGTCCTCACCGCCCGCGGGCCCTGCCACCTGCCTCAGGGGCTGCAGAGCTTCTAGGGGCCCCGGGGCCCGAGTCAGGGACTGAAGGACCCTGGCCCAGGGCTCTGACCCCCACGGCCCAGCCCAGGACCCCGCCCGGGCCCCGATCAGCAGGTCTTTGGATCCTGCGGCCCCTCCGGCAGACCCCTCCGCCCCCCGGCAGGTATTAGGACAGGGAGCGAATCCGGATCTTTGCAAAGAATTACAGCCTGACAGCCCGAGGCCGCGGCAAAGCTCTTTGTCCGAGCGGCTGGATGCCCGAGCGGCCCCAGAGCCGAGCCCTGGAGGAGCGAGGTGGCTCCCGCCTGGGGCGGCCGGGGGCTGTGGCTCTCCTGCGGGAGCTGGGTGGCCGGGGGTGGGGGCTCACCGAATGGCTCTGGGGGGGGACAAGCCCGAGGGGTACTTTCAGACCCTCCGTGGGGAAGGCTTGGTCCTCCTGGCAAGTCCTGCTCTTTCTGGCCCCTCGCCCTCTCCTGGGCCCCGACCTGGCCCCGCAGTCCAGACAAGCTCCGCCCAGGGTGTGTGACCCCGAGGCCGGTGTCCCGGCCAGAGCGAGTGCCCGGCCAGGGCTCGTGGCACGTGAGGCCCGGCCTCCGAGCGCAGCTCCCATCTGGGTTCCCACCATGCCCAGCGTGACCCACACCTGCATCTCAGGTCACGCCCAGGTCCTGCCCTCCGGGAGCTCCGGGCCTCGCCTAGAGTCGCTGGCTGGGGGCGTCCGTCTTCCTTCGGGTCTGAAGCCCTTGAGGCGGGCGGCACGCCTTAGAGGAGGCGCCTTGCGCACAGCCCGCCCCGACCAGGCTGGGCCGCTGCCCGGGCTCTCCACACACCGGGTGGAGGCCAGCGCTGGATCCTCAGAAACCGGCCCCGCCAGCCCCAAGGGAGCCAAGTTCACGCCTCCGTCCTGCCCCTGGGTTGACCAGCCAGGCCGTGCAAGGAGAGCTGTCCCCTGCAGGCTGGGGCCACGTGAAGGCCCCTCCCCCGCCTGTCGCCTCCCCCGCAGGGCCCTCGCTTTCCAGGAGGCCTGCGCGGCCTGATCCCTGCTCTGACTGCAGGAGCCCAGGCCGGCCCCAGCCTCCACACCTCACGTCCCCGGCTGCAAGAGCAGGGCTGCCCCCGACCAAGGGAAGGTCCACGACATGCTGGACACCAGGCGGAGCTGTCAGCGTGTCTGCCCAGGACGATGGCCCTGAGGTCAGGGTTAGGGACCAGGCCCCCACGCTCCACCGAGGCCACCAACACTTTGTCACAGTCTCGAGCTCCTCGAGGCCGCTAGGGCTGGGCTGACTCTCCCTGCTGGACCTTCTGGGCCAGTTTCCTGGGGGCCCGAGTTCCTGCAAACACAGGCTGGCAAAGGCCACGTGTGGGTGCCCCCCACTGCCGCCACTGCCAGCGACGAGCACAGAGTAGGCAGCAGAGACTGGGTGGAGGGTCCCTGGAAGCCTGCGGCGCTCCTGAGGGCTGTGTCCCTCCGGGGCCTGAGCTGAGGAAGCCCTGCAGCTCCACCCCAAGCCGAAGGAGGCCACCCAGGGGCCGAATGATGGTCCTGGCGGCCACAGGCCCCTTCCCGGGGAAGTTGCACTGGAAGCCGCGTGCGAGCCCACGTGCCGTCTGCCCGGACCACCTTCCGTGGCCCTGGGCCTGGGCTGCTGTGCCCGCTTCACCCCATCCCTGTGCCCGGCTGTCCTGCCCAGGAGGGGGCCCTGAGGGGAAGGCAGACCGCACATCGCGGCCCGCCCTCACCTGGGGGCGCCTGCGATGGGACCCCCAGTCCCCAGGCCCAGCGGCTGACTGCAGAGCACAGAGGCTCCCTTTGCCAGTGGCTGGATTTTCAAATCAGCACGTTGCCCGGCAGCAGGCGGCAGGCGGGCCTGTCCTCAGGCGTCCTTGGGTCCTCCAGCCGGCCCCTGGGACGCCTGAGGCTGTTCACGCACCGCGGCCCGCAGCCCGGAAGCCACCAGCAAACCAAGCCGCTGCTCCCCACCCGCCACATGGAGGATGCTGTTGGCAACCTCAGCGGGCCCCCTGAGTGGCTGAGATGGCCCAAGCAAGGTCCAGGACGACCCAGGCCGCCCCCCAGCCCAGCTCCTCCCGCTCAGTCCAGGTTCACGGACGCGGGGAGGTCCGGCTGGGCCCCCAGGCTCTCAGCCTCGGAAGGGGGCCCCGGACATCCAGCCTCGGCTCCGGGAGCCGGGGTGCAGAGCCGGGCAGGCGCGCGGAGAGCAGAGGAGCTGGCGGGTTAGCGCGTACCGATCCCGTGTCGGTTCCGAGCCCGCCCAGGGGCCTCGGTCCCGCCGGCGAGGGCGGCGGGTGTGTTCCTCCTTTGGTCTCGGAGCGCATCATTTTCGGGAGGTGAAAGGGGCCCATTTGCAGGGGGGTGCTTTTCCGCGTCCAGCACGCTCTGACGTTGGCCCTGCCAGCCGGCCGGTCACTGCATCTGGGCGGCATTACCCTTCTGTCGCTCCCGCGATGACGAAGCTGTCGCCCGGCCGAGAAGTCCTTCCCGACTCCAGCATCCCAGCCGCCCCCCCCAGCCCCTGTGTCCTCCCAGGGCCGCGGGCTCAGGCGCGCTCCACAAACCCGGCGCTGCTTCCTGTTGACAGAGACGGGGCTGCAGAGGGCCTGGACAGGAGCCGGCCGGCACTGTGCTACTTGGGCAGGGCTGTGGGCTCGTGAATATTCACAGCAGGCACCCAATCATCCAGGATTAAGCCAGTGAGCTTTTCCGGGTGCTGGTCCCTGGACTTTCTGTGGGAGGTGGCGGGCAGGGCTGCCTTGACCTCCCCCTGCCCCGGGCGGCGGCGGCTGTTGGCTCCGTCCTGGTGCCAGCAGCGGGCCCAGCTCCTCTCTCTCCCAAGCGCTGGCCACGTCCCTGTTCCCGGCCGGTTCCCCGGGAGGCACTGGCCCTCGTCCCAGCCCCGGTGCAGATAATTGCCCTGACGTCCGTCTGCACAGTTTAAATATGTTCTCTTGGTGTTGAAAACCCAGATTTGGCTGTGGCGCGCTGTGGGGCGGGTGGCTTTGTCCCTTCCCTGGCTTAGCCCCACCAGGACGGCTGTCTCCTCCGCGGAGGGACTGGGCCTCATCAGCAAACTGCAGCGCCGAGCGCGGCGTGGGCACCACACGCCTGGGGCCATGCTGCTGGGGAGCACAGCCCCTGCCCCCGGAGCCCCGTGCCGACCTTTCCCGCTGCCAGGCCCACAGGCTCCCTCAGGAGCCGGGGGACAGGCCTGGTCCGGACGCTCCCCACGTTTGCGGAGGTGCCGCTGAGCCCTGGCAGGTCAGGGAGCCGCCACCGTGAGCGCTGGATCTCACTCTGAGCTGCGGCTTCCATCTTTGTCAAAACACCAGGAGTTCCCTGGTGGCCTCACAGTAAAGGACCTGGGGTGGTCACTGCTTTGGCTCAGGTCTCGACTGTGGCTCAGGTTCAGTACTTGGCCCAGGAACTTCCACATGCCGTGGGGACAAGGCAAAAAGAAAAACTGCACGACGGGCACCAGAGCTGAGGTGAGCGGGCCCGACCTGCAGGCTGGACCACAGGACACGCAGGACTGGCTGCCCTCTGGCCGCCAGGAGCCAAGGTGTGGCCACTGCCCCACAAACACCCGATTCGACCCAGCAAATACGTCCCGGCCCCACAGGAAGCTGGAGCGGCAGGCCCGCCGTCCTGCCCTTGGAGGGAGCTTCATCCAGAAGCATTTGGGGGGCCGAAGGCCGGGGGCTCCCAGAGCGAGGCGGCCCCAGGGGTCTGCCGAGTTCCTCTCCTCGGCTCCACGTGTACTGTGAGAGGTTCTGGAATGCTCCAGCTGGGCCCTACCCGCTCGCCTGCCCCCACACGGGCCTGGCTCCTTCCTGTCACCCAGGTCCTGGATGAAGAAGGCTGAGGCCGCCCACAGGCCCGGGCCTCAGGGAGAGTGGGGACCAGGCCGCCCTCCCAACCTTCGGGCCGATCCTTGCAGCTCCCAGTGCGGGCGGCACCGCAGGCCCACGGCTGGCCACCGGGTGGGGGGCGCTCCTGGTTCTAGAAGAACCTAGAACCCCAAGTGTTGGGCTAGTCTTGACTGTTAGAGCGGAAGCCTTGTAAAACCTGGCTCTCGAGGCGGGTCCCCAAGCCCTGGCTCTCCCGTGCTCTGGGGTCAGGGGTCCCCGCGCTGCAGGCCGCGCACCCGAGGGAGGCGGGGAGGCGGGGGCCAGACCGGGGCCTGTCTAACCTCAGGTGCCGCCCGCGAGGCGCTGCCCGTTAAGGCCCCGCACCTCAGCTTCCCCGCGGACGGGCTGCGCCAGCCCCTCCGCCTGCGGCTGTTTCTGTCTCCAGCAGTTAGAGGTGGGGGCCCTTTGCTGCAGAGGTCGGGGCGCCCCGGTCCCCGGCTGCGGCTCCAGCTCCGTGGCGGAGAGTGTTGACTCAGACACCAGCGACTTTAATGAGATTTCTCCGCCAGGCCGGATGCGGCCCCCAGGAGAGCGGCGAGGGTGGGCTGAGCAGACGTGGCCCCGGGGCAGGCACGGCCCTCCTCCCTGCCCCCCGGGCCCGGGGCCCAGCCTCTCGTCCAAGCTGGATCCACGCCCACGCGCGACAAGGGGACAAGGGCATAAGTGCCCGGCAGCCGGGCCTCAACACATCCAGAGTCTGAGCAGGCGCACCTTCACCAGGGCCCAGCCGCCCCAGCGGACCCTACTTGTCCTTTCCTCTGGGGCCCCTGCCTCCCCGGCCTGGCTCAGACGAGGGGGGCACTGGAGGGCTCGTGCCTGGAGCTCCCGGCCTCACCCCACGGAGCACTCAGCCAGCGGTGGAGACTTAAAGGAAAGACCGGGGGTGGTGCTGAGGGAGAGACGCTGGTGCCGTGGCCGAGACCGCTGTCCCAGGGCCCGGGTTCAAGCCCAGCCCCAGACCCCTTTCCTCATCAGCAGCCGAGGCGAGGCCCAGGAGGCGGCGTGCGCCCTGCGCCCGGGGCGCCAGAGGGGCCCGGCTGTCCACCCAGCAACCCCCACACTGCGCCAAACCAGCCCCGGTGCAGGGCGGCCTGAGCCGGGGCGGCCCGGGCTGCTGGCGGGGGCCTCTCCGGACACGTGACCTGCGGTCAAGTGCGTTTGAGGCCCCTGGTTAAAGGCAGTCGATCGGCCCAGCGCCCCCACCCTCTGATGCTCCCGCGGCCGGCGGTCTGCTCAGGGCTCCACTGGGAGGACGCTCAGGTGGCCGGTCGTGGCCGTGGCTCTGTCCGCACACCCAGACCAGGGGCGGCCCGAGCGCTGAGACCGGCTCTGCTGGGAGCTTTATAAACGGGCAGGTGCCTGGCGCCTGGCGCGGACCGCGCTGAGCAGCCGCGCCCGTGGGGCTCTGTCTTTCATCCTGGAAGCTTCCCACTCACGCCCTCCCACCTCCGCCTGCTGGGCTCGGCAGCCTCGTCTCTTTCAACACCTCATCTGGACCCTCCCGGGCCCGTCCCCCAGCCTGTGGCTGTGTGTGTCTCCATGGCAACATGCAGGGGGCCCTGCGTAGGTCACATCTCATCAACCTGTGAGCTCTTTGGAGCCACAGGCCCTGATCTGCACGGCTCACAGGAGTGGGGAGTGGGCGGTGGGAGGGGGAGTTGATCGTGACACTGAACCTGCCTCCTATGGAGACCCCCCCCAAGGCCAGGAGGCAGCCGATCCTACTCCCTGCTGCTGACTGGCTCGGGGGAGGCGCAGTGAGGGGAGAGGGAGGGCCTCCCGCCTCTGCTGGGGGCGGCGGCAGTGACAGGGACACTGCCGGGGCAGGGATTGTCCCTCTGGGGGGTCGGCAGGAAGGCTGAGTGGGAGGCAGGGAGCAAACTTCAGCAAAGGGGCACCTAGATCCTGGCAAAGCTCCTTGGTCGGCCCCTGGGTGCTTTCCTCCGGGGGGCATTGAAAAACGAGTGTCATTTCAGACACACAGCTGTCCCACACTTCAGTTTTTGATAGTGAAATCGTTATTTCTGATGCAAAGTTCTCAGCCCGCAGAAGTTGCTAGAAGTCGCCTGAGTCCGAGGATAAGAAATGGGGGCATTGCCTCCGCACAGCCCAGGCCCGAGACACGGGGTGGGGGCTGCTGGACGCGCAGCGCCACGCTCTTCGGTCACCGCGAGCCGGGTCTCAAACCCGCTTGGGCCTGGGGGTCAGCCTCTTTCCCTGCGGCCCTTAACACTCGTCAGAGAAAGAAGGGGCTCGGGGGCGTGTGGCTTTGACCCCAGACGTCAGAACGCCCGGCCCAGCCTGCTCTCCGCGGACGTTTCAGCTCAGAGAGACGGGCGGGAACAGCAGCGCCTTCCACGGGCCCGGCTGCTCTGTGCACAGGCCGCTCCCTCCCAGGCCTGCCGAGGGGCCCCCAGGTACGGCGGTGGGGGGGCCCTGACGTCCCGACGGGCTGCGGTGCTGCAGGTGGTTTCTGGGAGGACGCGCTGGTCAGGACGCGGGCGCCGCTGGAGGGAAGATGAATAGAGCAGAGGCCTTATCCCGGGACTGGGCTCCCTTATCCTCAGGCCCTGGTCACAGGGGCTGGGCAGCACGGCCCCCGCAGACCCTGGTCCTGCCAGCCCCGGGGACACGCCGCAGAAGGCCCGGGAAAGACTGGTGCGCCCGTGCCAGGCCCCGGGGCCGGGAGACGGCCGCGTTCTGGCTCCCACGGTGAGCGGGCGAGGGGGCTGGTGCCACCGGCCCCTGTCCCAGGCACCGTGTGAGCCACCACGAGGGGCCCCGCCCACCCAACCCTTGACCCTGATGCTCCCAGAGGGAGGGTCCTGCGGCTGAAAAACCCCACTCCCGCCCGGCCGCCCAGGAGGCCAGCCCCCCCAGGCCGGGGGTTCTCGTGGTGACAGGCAGGCCTTACAGCCGTGACACGCCTGCAGTTTCCGCATCACCGGCCCCGTCAGTGGCCGCAGGCTGTCTGACGAACAGAGGCCTCTCTGGGCCAAATCTTTTTAAAAGGCTCATCAAATATTTACTGGGTCGCTTGGAACCGCCTGGAGAAAGCGGCTCGCGTTTACTTCTTCGGCCGCAGGAAGGGCGGGCCGCCCCCAGGGGCCTGGGCCCAGCAAGCTGCCCGGCCGGCGGGTTCTCACTGCCCCGGCCGCCTCGTGCTGTCTGTTGTGTGCTAACTCCTTCGTGGTGAGAGAATTGAAGATTTTTTTTTTAATTTTTATTACAGTTGATCTACAATGTTCTGTGGGTTTCTGCCGGGCAGCAGCAGGCCGGTCGCACACACACACCTTCCTTTTTCACCTCCTCCTCCAACTTGTGATGGGACGTGACGGAGGACAATGTGAGGAAAAGGACTAAAGATTTGTCCGGTGTTTAAACCGCAAATCTAAGTCGTGAGGCCGGTAAGCACTTCTGTAAAGAGCTACGCGGCCCCCGCCCCGCGGCCCTCCGGGGCCTTGTCTGCACGGACAGGCGGGCCCTCCCTGCCCCGGGGCCGGTGGGTGCCCGTTCTGCTCCCGGCGCGTGGCAGCAGAGGGCAGGAGGGGCACGGGGCGGCAGGCGGTGCTTCTCGGCTGCCTGGGCTCCCAGGGGGTGCCCGCCGTGTGCCCGTGCTGGCGTGGTGACCACCTAAGGGAGCAACCACCTAAGGGAGGCGACAGGAGAGTCACTGAGACCGTGGAGGAGCGCGTGGGACGGGGCCTCGGCGGGGCAGGCGGCCCCGGGACCAGGGCCCACCCGGGACCCTGGCGGAGGAGGCCGTCCTGGAGCCCTGCCTGGGTCGGGATGGGCAGCCGAGTCTGGAGGGCCGGGTGAGGGCAGAGGCCAGCTGGGGACGGGGCCTCCCCAGGGCGGTGAGGGTGACACAGGCAGCCAGGAGCAGTCGTCTCCGCCAGCCCGGCCACAGGGAGAAAGTTAAGGCTCACTGATTCCAGTGCAAATGTCAGCCCCGCCCTGGGGCGAGGAATCTGAATGGCAAGCAGGGGATGTCCGCAGCCACGGGCGGGGTGGGCCGGCACCAGGGCCGAGCTGCCGCCTCCAGCTCCGGGGCTGGGGGCCGAGGCGGGAGGCGGCTGGAGCCAGGCCACCGTCTGGCACAGACCAAGGGTGCGCTCAGCAGGTGCTCCATCGGCGTACACGGCCCCGCGGTCTCGGGCTCCGGGCCCAGCCCCCTCTCCATCCGCTGGCCCACTGCAGCCCTAGGCAGGTCCACGCGGGGTCGTTGCAGGCGGGAGCAGAGTGTCCCCAGCCACCCGTGGCCAACTGCTGTCGGCCCGGCCCCATCTCAAGGCCATATTGAGACCAACAGACTTTTTCCGCCTAAATGTCTGAGACGCCACGTGCCCGCATCACCAGCTCTGCCCCACTCCGCACCGGCAGAAGTAAGACGCCAGTTGCTTGAGCTAAACCGTTTCATCTTAAATTGAAAAAGAAATTACATTTTTGCATCTCATAAAAGCAGATGATGTCTGCTACGTGGTAGGGTTTCCTGAGGACCCAGCGGTGCCTGGATCTGGGGACTTTCCTGGTGTCTAACACGGAGAATCTGCGGGCACTCGGGGGCCCAGGCTCAGGGCGCCTGGGAGAAGACGGGTGGGGGCTGGGGGGGGCCGTGCTCCACCTCGGGGCGAGGTCCAAGCGGGGGCTGGTGCAGGCAGCGAGCGCAGGGGCCACAGGCACGAAGGAGGGGTGGAGGGGCCGGGAAGGCCCGGGGGGCTTGGAGGGGCCATGGGGTGGGGGAGAGCGTGATCCTGGGGTGCTGGGGCGCAGAGTCCCAGGGAAGGTCCCAGTGTGCGGAGGAAGGGTTTCGGCTTTTCCCTGCAGGCCCCGGGGAGGCATGGAAGGCCCCAGGCAGGACGGCGCAGGCGCAGAGGGGCCAGAGGGCACCAGGCAGAGCGGGGCACAGGAGACGCCAGAGGGAAAACCACTCCGCGGGCGGGCACGCGTCTGCTCACGCACAGAGGAGGCCTGCTCTGCCTGCAAAACTCAGAATTGCAGTGAGTTCCAGTGTGGCCGTGGGTGAGAGCAGGGAGGCCAGTGTGCCCAGCCCCCACCCGGGTCAGGCCAGAGCGCAGAGCCGCGAACGCAGGACCAGCCCCGAGGAGGCAGCAAGCTTGGTAAACACGCTCAGAGGCCCTGCCCCCTGCGACCAGGGTCTGAGCTGAGCTGGTCAGGAAGGTTTGCTCTGTGAGTTTCCAGAAAGGGAAACGGAACAACAGAAGCCTTGCTCTGGGCAGCGGGTCCTAAAATGGGACACGGCTTCCATTTGGCACTAGCCAGCCCCGTGCCCGTGGTTTCTGGCTCGTGGGGGAGTTCTGACACCGGACACATGGCCGGGCCCACTGTGGGCCCCAGAGAGTCGAAGGTCAAAGCTTTCCCAGGGCCGGCTGTGTCAAGGGCCCACCAGGGTCCCCGGCCCAGGAAAAATGGGCGTGACGGCCGGGGAGCACCATTTGTGACCGGCCCACAGGGCTCTGACTGCTGACCTCACTTGCACAGTGGGAGCGGGGGGCAGGCAGGGATTCAGTGTCCACGCAGGAGAGAGCCGGGACCAGAGGGCACAGACACTGGCCAGGTTCTGTAGCCTCTGATCCCGTGTGGTTGGGGAGGGGGATGGTTGTGGAGGGGCCTCGAGAAGAGCCTAACCCTAACCCATATCCTAACCCTACCCGTACCCTAACCCTAACCCGTACCCTAACCCATACCCTAGCCAGGGGCAGCGTGTGCCTGGGTGTCACTTTGAAATTGTGGTAAAGCACGCATGAATGAAACTTCACATCTTAAGCATAGTTTTTTAAACCTATTACTTTTTTGTGTGTGTGTGTGTGTTTTCAGGGCCGCACCCGCAGCATACAGTAGTTCCCAGGCTAGGGGTCTAATCGGTGCTACAGCTGCCAGCCTACGCCACAGCCACAGCAACGCAGGATCTGAGCTGCATCTGTGACCTACACCCCAGCTCACGGCCACGCCGGACCCTTAACCCACTGAGCAAGGCCAGGGATCGACCCCCACTGTCAAGGATACTAGTTGGATTCGTTTCTGCTGAGCCACGATGGGAACTCCCAATAACTTGTATTTCTTTTCCTTGTTTAATGGCTCTGGGCAGGACTTTCTTTACTCTGCTGAACAGAAGCCGTGCCGGTGGGCGCCCTCATCGTGTCCGTGATCTCAGGGGAATTGATCTTAGTGGGTGACGGCTGTGCGCTGTCGGCCATGAGCTTCGCTGTGTTGACGTACGTTCTATACCCGCTTAGGGGAGAGTTTTCATCGTAAGTGGATGCTGAACCACTGCAACCGCTTTAAGTGCCTGGTTCTGCGGCGGTAAACACATGCTCGTTGTTGAACAAGCATCACCAGGTCCATCTTCAGAAACTTTCCATGTCGCCAAACTCTGTCCCTGGTAAACGCCAATCGCCTCCCCCCAGCCCCGGGAGCCCCCCATCTATTCTCTGTCGCTATGAATTTAACTCCTCTGGGAAGCTCGTATAAGTGGAAACGCTTGTGCCTAGACTGTTTCTCTTTGTGATTGTTTCACTTCTCTTCGCACAGTGTCCTCCAGTTGGTCCACGCAGGCTGTGCCAGGATTTAACTTCCTTTTCAAGGCTGGAAAATGCTCCGTTGCATGGCTGGACCACATCTCATTTATCTGTTGATCCCTTGATGGATACTCGGGTGGCTTCCACGTCTTGGCTGTTGCAACTAATGCTGCCGGGAGCATGGGTGTGCAAACATCTCCCTGAAGCCCCGCTTGCAGTCCCTTCGGGTTTATACCCCGCAGCGGCACTGCAGGATCCGGTGGTAATTATATTTTCCGTTTTGTGAGGAACAGCGGAATCATTGTCCACCGTGGCTCTAGCACCTCACAGTCCCACCAGCCGTGTGCACGGGCCCTGCTTTCTCCACTTTCTCTCCACACCTGCTGTTTCCTCTGCTTTTTGACAGCTGCCGGCCTGATGGGCCTGAGTGGTTTGTATGTTTTTTAAGATTAGAAACCTAGGAGCTCCAGTCGTGGCGCAGTGGTTAACGAATCTAAGAACTGTGAGGTTGTGGGTTCGATCCCTGGCCTTGCTCAGTAGGTTAACGATACGGCGTTGCCGTGAGCTGTGGTGTAGGTTGCAGACGCGGCTCGGATCCTGCGTTGCTGTGGCTGCGGTGTAGGCCAGCGGCTAACAGCTCTGATTAGACCCCTAGCCTGGGAGCCTCCACATGCTGCAGGTGCGGCCCTAAAATGACAAAATGGCAAAAAAATAAAAAGAAAGAAAGAAACCTAACCTCTGCTTGAGAGCCAGCCCTCCCAGCCTGCCTTTCTCTGCTCCCACCCACTCGACCAGAGGCCGGTTGCCGCCTCTGCCCACGCGCTCTCCTGCCCCCTACCGAAGCCCCCGGGCACCAGCCCGCCCTCACCTTCCAAGGCAAACTCCCCTGTGAACCTACCCAGGTCCGCAGCCCGGGACCCTCCCATCCTCCAGCCCCTCGCAGTTCCCAGGGGCCTTGGGGGTCACCTTGGCTGCCTGGTCCCAGGAACAGGCCTTGTCTTTGGGGTGAGGCAGCCAGACCTGTCCGATGCCCCCAGGGCCATGCTGAGCCGTCAGGCCTGGAGCTTGGCCATGTGCTCAGCCCGCGGGCTGATGGCGAGATGGCTGGCCAGCCCCTCCCTTGGCGGAGGAGGACGACTCCCCAGGGGACAGGCCCCAGGAAGGTCTGGCCTGGCTGACCCCTCCCACCGGGCCAAGGGGGACTCCAGCCCGTCCGCCTGGTGTGGCACCCGCTGCGTCTCAGCAGCTTTTCTGTCCCTACGCCTCTGCCCCAGTGGCCATCGTGAGAGGTCAGTCTTTGTAAGTGGTGTCCGGGGCTGGACGTCAGTGTCCACGAGCCCAAGGCCACGACTGCCTCGTTCTGGTGGCTGCCCCAGTGACCAGCATTAACCTGTTAAGCAAATGAATGAATGAACGTGTGAATGAATGAACGTGTGAATGAATGAAGGGCACCACAGCTGGAGAAGCCTCAGGCCCATCATGGACAGAACCAGGACCAATTTTCGACCCCCCTTGGGACCTTGGGACCCTAGGGCTGCAGGCTTCAGGGTCCAGGCAAGGCAGGGCTGCGGCCACTCCAGCCGCGTGAGCCCAGTCTTGGAGCAGAAGGAGCTGGACGACGGGGGCCAGTCCTGGGTCAAGGGGACCCGGCCCAGGTTGGGGGGCGTTGGCTGGAGCAGCACCCCATGCTGTCCTGAGCCCCCTCCCAGGAGCCCTCCTCTGACCCTCAGCCCCTCCCCGGGCTCCTCAGAGTTCAAGGCCAGGCCTGGGCAGAAGCAGCCTTTCCGGATGGCGCGCCGGCTTCGCCTGGCAGAGGTCGGGCCGGCTTCGCCTGGCAGAGGTCGGGCCGGGAGCTGCCGGGCCTGGGGAGGAGCGGGTGGCCCTCCCGGGGTGAGTGCTGCCACCTAGTGGGGTCCGGCGGTGGAGAGGAGGCCTTCGCCCCCGGGGGCCTGGGGGCGGCGTTCCGCCAGCTCCCCTGCAGCCACCACGTTCTGTCACTCTGACCGCGGTGCCCTCTGACCCCCAGGCCAGCGCTCAGACGTGGGCCCTGCCCGTTCACCGGTGGGCGCGCAGGGTCCCTGGTGGGTATGGGCTCGGTGCCACCCGGGACGCACCAGGGTAAGAAAACACCCTCCAGGCCCAGAGGCTCGTCCAGGCGGGAGGAGGGGCGGGACGTGGGGAGGGACCAGATTTCAGGATGGGGGGGCAGCGGACGGGAGGTGCCCACTGACCCTGCGGCAGGCGGGCAGCGGCGGCTGGCGGACGGCAGGTGCCCACTGTGCCCGGGCCAGCCCCTCCAGGGCTCCGCCGTGACACCCCCCCCCCCCGAGCCCAGAGTCGCCGGGCCCTCGGGCCCCTGCCCTCCATCGACCCCCAGCATCCAAGCCCACCCCTGCCCCCCACTGCCCCGAGAAGAGGGTCCCCCGCACCCCAGCTCCAGCCCAGGCCCGTCTGGAAGCCCCGCCCCCATCTCGCTCAGCCTGCGGCCTCCCCACCTCCTGCGGCCGTCCTGGCCCCGGGTCCCCAGGACTGGACAAGGTGGCCTGTGGGAGACAGGTGACAGCAGCGTGCAGTGCTGTCTGGGACCAAGGGACAGACGGTCCCAGAAGCGGCAGCTGAGGTGGGGGCCCCCAGAGGCAGCCAACTGGGGGCCACGCCACCCACCGTGCACTCCGGCCTCCACAGGTCAGCTCTGTGCCGCATGCTGCCCTCCCCCCCCACCAGGGTCCCCAAGCTCTCTGTGCCTCGTTTCCCTCCCTGGGGAACAGCTGATCCATGTGTCACCTCGTGGGCCCGGGGCGGATCCATGTGGGCTGGCGCCTGGTGTGGCCACCTGGCATGGGCACAGAGCGACCACAGGGGCCCCCGGAGCCTCAAACGCCCCCTTCCCTGCTCTGCGTAGTCTGTCATCGGTGGCCGGCGTCCAAGCCCAGGCCTGTGAGCCCCGCTGGGGGCAGCACCTGAGCCAGGGGGCCTGCTGGGCACAGGCTGTTTACCTGCTTTCCTAGCGGAGAACCGGGTTAGCTGCGCACGCGGCTCCCGGGAAAGGCTGGTCCAGGCCTTCCGCACAGACTGTGACCGGGTTCTGGCCAGTGGACACAGGCAGACGCTGTGTGTGTGTGCGTGTGTGTCTATGTGTGTGTGTCTGTGTGTGTGTCTGTCTGTGTGTCTATGTATGTGTGTCTGTCTGTGTGTGTGTCTCTGTGTGCGTCTGTGGCTGTGAGTGTGCCTGTGTGTGTGTGTGTCTGTCTCTGTGTCTGAGACTTCAGAGACCAGTCCTTTCCTACACTGCATCCTTCTAGTTGGAATGCAGATGTAACAGCTAGACTCTAGCAGCCACATTTGGGCCAAGTGGTGACCCTGGGGAGGAAGAGCAAGAAGTCATGGTGTTCTGGGTGCCTGGCACCTGTGCTAGTCCACACTGCCTCCCTTTGGACTCATAGATCACGAGAGGCAAATATGAGCCTGTTCTGCTGAACCCACAGTTAGTTAGGGTTTCTCTATTAATCACTGCCAAGCCTAACCCTAACCCTAGTCCTAGCACACAGTGCTGGAGAAATAGAAATTTCTTGGCACAGAGAACGTAGGCAAGCAGTTCAAAGACCGTGAATGGAGGCAGGAAATGACATTCTCCTCCTGTGGCCACGGGGGAGGGGAGATGGAGGGGCGCCTGCCTCCGCTGCAGCGACCTCAGAGGCCCCCAAAGACTCCTCGCCAGCCCCCGAGCTGCAGAAATCCGGGATGAATGGAAGGTCCAGGCGGCCAAGGCCCATGCCGGCTCCGGGCTCTGAGCTTCCTGAAACGGCTCTAGAGCCCTCGGCCCTTTGGCTCTAGAGACGGGAGGGGACATAGCAAGCCCTGGTTAGCGCTCGGAGTGGACAGAAGTGAGCCTGGCCACCGTCTCCAGGCCTGCAGGCAGGAGCCCAGCTGCCCCTGGAGCCCAGCTCTCCCCAGATCCAAGGGTACCCCAGCCCAGAACTTTCTGGAAGTCTCGCAGCACAAAGGCCTCTGGTGGGTGGTCTGGGGCTACCAATGCCCGTGCCTGAGCCGCCCCCGCTGCAGGGCCAGGTCGCCTGGGAAGGGGCTGCGGGGCAGAGGCCTTGGGCGCTGCTAAGGTCGGCGGGTCTGTGCGTCTCCGGGCCACCGTGTCCTGCCAAGCCGCTCTTCCTACTCAGCTGGCCCCCGGGAGGCCCGAGGAGCGTCCAGCCGGGCGGAATATTCCAGAGGGCAGTAGGCAGCAAAGCTGAAAACACAGGCTCAGCTCGCAGCCACACCGTGGACCCGCCTGCAGCTGGGCCCCTGCCCGGACCCTCCGAGTAGGTGGGGGGACCTTGGCCGCCCCTCCCCCACGGGTCTGCGCGGGAGCCGAAGCCGAGCGGATGGTGACCAAGCAGGTGCCGCAAACAGGGGGAGGGGCTCCGAGGACCGGCGGGGGTCCCGGTGTCGCCTGCCGCAGACCTGGCCCCGCCGCCCGGTGGTGGAGAGAGGCCGCAGGGCAGACCCAGGCCCGGGTCGCGAGCCTGAGTTTCCACCACGTAAAAGCCACGGGTCTGTGGGTCTTTGTTGAGGGCAGGACACTGAGGGCCTGATGCCTTGACCCTGGGGGGGCGGGACCCCATGGAGCACGGCTGCCCCCCGCCCAGCCAGCGGCCCGAGACGGCGAGCGCGAGGAAAGAGGCCACACGCCACCCAGGCTGAACCACGTGTTTACTAAGTGCACAGACCCACTGGGCATCCAGACTCGTCCCCGTGGCAGCAGAGCTTTCCAGAACTGTCCCCAGCGTCCCCGCCGCCTGACTGCACGCCCCCAGCCCCCGGGCACACCCGCACCGGCCCTCTGGCAGCACAGGCATCAACCTGACAGTGAGCCGAGTAAGTGAGAATCTCAGCCGGTCCATAGAAAACTAGAGTTCTTCCCCCGGGCGTCTGTCGCTAGAAAACGGAGGGCGCACACGTCACCTGTCACGGGCGGTGTCACGCCCACGAGAAGAGGCCCGGCCGCGCTGTAGGGACGCGCGTGGGACACTGCAGGTCAGCACTGAAGGCATCATGACATATTCTTTGGAGCATGAACGTGAACGAAAGTGCAAAGACAGCCAAGGCAACGGCACGGACGGGGCTGAGCCACCTTCGGGCTGGAGGGTGACAGCTGGGGGGCGGTGGGGGCGCAGGGGGCCCGGGGGGGCCCAGGCGGGCGTGCAGGCCGAGCCCGCAGGAGTGACGACGAGACCCTCCTCCTGCCCTGCGCTTGCCGTGGAGCTGGTCCCACAGACCCCGGGCAGGGGCGGCGTGGCCCGGGCTGGTGCCTGGCGGATGCCAAGGGGACAGGGGGTGACCTCCGTGGATTTTCATCAACGCACATTAAGGCAACAGCTTTACGGAACCCAGTCGGAGCTGGACGGGCGGCACACCGCAAAGCCCACTGACCGCCGGAAACGCCGGGACGAGCGCCGCCCTCTGCAGGGTCCCCTCCGCTCCCGGCACCTGACCTGCCCGTCCCAGCATCTCTCCAGACAGAGCCCCCAGGCCGTGCCGCCGCCAGCCGGGGCACCCATGCAAGAGTCCCAGACCGGAGACCACCCGTCTCCGCCTGTCTCCCAAGCCTCCTCCTCCAGCCCCCCCTCCTGGTGGCAGCCCCCACCCCTCAGGAGACTGCAGAATCCAGAACCATGGGCCGCACATGCTCCAGGGGCTACGCGGTGCCTGGCCCCGGGCACCAGGCTCCCCCGGGCCCCCCAGAGAGCCGCCCCCCGCCCCCAGCATGCCACCTCCTTCGGGAAGCCCTCCCCGGTGGTCTCGCCCACTTGGCACGTGGCCGGGCCCAAGGGCAGCTGCCCCTGGGGGTGCAGGAGGCAGCACGTCCCTTCGGGGCCCCACCCAGCCCTCCTGCCCGCACCGAGCGCCAGCACGCGCGAGATCTGCTCATGGGTCCCAGAGGGCACAGGTGCTGGCACCGCTGCCGAGGGCCAGCACCGTCCAGGCCGGAGGCATCTGTTCGGAACCAGTGTGCCCGGGAGTCATGGGGTCGCGGCGCCCACCTGCTGCTCAGAACTCCCCTCCCCCCAGCACGTCCTCGTGTCAGACCAGCCCTCCTTACACCGCGCTGACTCCTGGGTCCGTGACTCAAGTGACAGAAATTGGGGCACGATGCGCCCACCCAGGGCCCTGCACCCTGACCACAATACGGGGTGAGCGTGAAACTGTACAGATACCAGCGTTTCTGCAAAGGCCTCCAGGCAGCCAGCCCGCTCTGGGCTTCAGAAGCATCTAGAAATGGCCCAGGGCCAAGTTCCGGCTGCAAACAGCAGGGGACACCCACTCCTCAGGCACTCCCTGAACGCGGGACTGGCAGCGGACACCTCCCCCGTTCCCGTACCCACATCTCAGGTCTGGGACCCCTGGGCACCCCCGCCCGGGGCAGGGGAGAAGCTGGCACTAAACCCACCGTGAGAGCAGCCAGTGGCTCCGGGCGGGAGGGGCTCTCCCTCACGCCAGCCAGGCAGCCCCTGGCGCTGCGGGCTCCCAGAGTCGCCAGCCGGGGTTTTGAGGCCAGTCTCCCCAAAGGGGATGGTGCCGCTGTGACTCTGCCACCTGCTGGGGTCCCTGCACCCTCCAGGGCGGCCCAGTGAGGGGCGGGGTGCCGAAGCCTGGTCACCCAGGCAAGGCGGACAGAGAGCCCGCCACGGGACGCCCCGCGGGTACCAGGCCCCCGGCCCCCCAGGCAGTCTCCTGGCCTCTGGCTGGGCGGGCGCTCCGGACACCTCCGGGGCCACTGAGGGGTCGGAGAGGCCGGCGAGGACCCCGCGCGGGCTCGTGCGGACACTGCCGGTGCCACCCAGAGGCCCGGGACAGCCGGGGCCCTGCCCGGGGCCAGGCTCCAGGACCGCCTGCAGCTCCCAGTGGGCGAGGCCTCAGAGGCAGGTGGCGCCAGGCGCCTGTGGGATGCGGGCGAGCGCGGGCGTGTGCGAGCGGCTTGAGTGACAAATGCCCTTGTCTTGGGAAAGCTCCGTCCTGCTTACCGTGGGACGGGGCCACCCACAGAGCCACGCGCACACCCATGGAGGGCGCTGACTTTCCCAGGTCTGTCTCCTGCCGCAGCTCCCGAGGGCGCTGGGCGGGACACACGCCGCTTGGCCGGGGCCTGGGGGCCCTGGGATCCTCCACCCATCACACCCCCAAGGGCGGCCCGACCATCCCCTGTGCAGAGCCCGGGCCTCCCGGTTTCCAAGGGGTCGGACAGCCTCTGAGCCCCCACAGAACCCCCGCTGACAGTCTAGCCTCAGTCCCTCCTGCTGTGACCTCTGAGGGCCCTTGGGCGGCGGCCTTGGCACCCGCGTCTGGCTGCGCCGCTCTGGGGGCTCCTCCCATCAGGGGCCCACGGCACAGGCAGCGCGGGGACGGAACACAAGCCTCTCTCTGGGGCCAAGGGCCCCCCACCAGGGCGGGGGCCACGGCGGCCAAGATGCCACAGGGGACAGGCCCCGGATGCTGGCCACATGAAGTGGGTCCTCCCAGGGCCTGGGAGCAACGGCCGGGCTGGGGTGGGGTGTGGACGTGCTGCCGGGGCCGCCCTCTCCCACGATGGGAGGGCGGGGGCGGGGCGGGGCCTCTTCCCACCAGCCAGGCTGGGTGCCGCCGCCCACACCGGAGGGCCTTTCCTCAGCCCCGGGGCTCTGAGGCCAGAGGTGCCGCCCCGCAGAACGGGAGGGGTGCGTGGAGCAGACATTCAGGGTGCGGGGTCCCAGGAGGCGGGGAGGGAGGGGCGTCCTCGGGCACGGGCCGGCACAGTCCCCAGCCTCCAGCTCCGAGCTGGGTCCTCCCGCCCTGTGCCCAGCCCACCCTCACCCTGGGGCCCTGGCAAGGGTGGGGCCACGCCCAGAGGCTACAGCAGACTCCGCTCCCCGGAGATCTCAGAGCGCCAGGACCCGACAGCCAGATGCTGCTTTCGAAGCCCTTCCTGGAGCACAGGGGGCCACTGACCACACCGTCCCAGGGGGCGGACGAAGCTTCCTGAGGACACAGCCAGCCTCTCCACCGACACGGCGGCTTAGCCGGCCCAGCGCTGGCCTACACGGCCGCTCCTCGGAGGGCGAGGCGCCCAGACTTGCTGTCCTGTCACCCCACATGCCAGACCCCCGGCCCACTGACCGCCAAGGGCCCAGGCCGGGGATTCCGCTCCGGCTGCCACCCCTCAGGCCTAGGTGCCAGCGCAGGGGGCACGGGCCGCCGCCCCAGGGCCCAGGGCAAGCCAGTCAGCAGAAGCGTGCAAATCTGCCACCAGGACGCGCCCAGCATGGGACCCCAGAACCCTGACCCGGCCCCAGCGGCACCCTCCGCGGACGGGTCCACCTCGCAGTGCCGGCTATGACCTGGTGGCCAGCGCCTGGTCGGGCAGAGGGGAGGCCCCCTGGAGCCCGTGGAGCGGCCCAGCCCCGGCCAGAGCCAAGTTCGGGAGGCCCGAGCGCCACTCTGCCCCAGGGTGGTCCTGCCTCGCCGCCGCCCCGCCAGGCCAGGGCCCCAGGCGCGGGGCTGGCTCTCACCACGGGCGCTCAGAGCCCAGCGGGAGAAGGGCAGCCACACAGACCGGCTGCTCGGAACGGGCACCCAGGAGGCGAGGGCCACGGCCGCAGCGGGGCGGGCGGGCAGAAGGGGCGAGGCAGGAACGGGGGTGGAGGGGGCCGCTCTGGGCTGCGCACCTCCCCGGGCCCCCAGGCCTCGGTCCTGGGGAGACAGCGTGCCCCTCGCTGCCGCCCTCACCGGGCCCTGCCCCCGGCCCACGCCACCACCTGGCCGCCAGTGGCCTGTCCTCGGCCTTGGCCCCGGCCTCCGTCACACCCGGGCCAACAGTCTGCAGATGGGCACGGCCAGCCTGGCTGCCCCTTGCTGGAAAAGAATCCTTGCCAACCTTCGTGCGAGAGGTCAAGGGCCGCGCCTGCCAGCGCCGCCCCGGCACGTTACTCTAAGAAAAGGGCCCGGAGGGTCCCGCCTCGAGACCCAGAGGCCAGGAGTCAGGGGAGGCCGGCGGGCGGCCTCACTTCCGGGGCCCGGGCCAGCCCACGTCGCCGAAGGGGCCCTCGCCCGTGGCGGAGCGCGGCGGCGGCCCGCACGGGGTGCAGAGGTCCGAGTCCGTGTCCGACTCGCCCTCCGCGATGTAGGGCCTGACCTTGGCGCACGGGGCGACGGCCGCGTAGCAGCTGTTGAGGGTGTCCAGGTTCTCCTTGGACTGGGAGATGCTGAAGCCGCTGAAGGAGCGCTCCAGCTCCTCGTGGTCCACGGACGGGATGGAGATGGACGTGTCGCTGTCCCGCAGGCCGGCCTCGTGGGGCCTGCAGGTCGCGGCGTCCTCCTGCCTCAGGAACTCCGTGCTGGCCCGGTGGCCCCCGCTGTAGGCTGACAGGGACCGCTCGTGGCTGGGCGGCGGCGGGATACGCACCAGGGAGCCGTGGTCCCCGGAGGGCGAGGTGCCGTGGCCCTGGCGCGAGTGGCACTGCTGCTGCCACGAGGTGGAGGGCGGGCACTGGGCCGGGGGTGCCGCGAAGTTCTTCTGGCCCATGGAGCTGGCGGAGCGGACGAGCTTGATGATGCAGCCGTCCCGGCCGCCGAGGTCCCGGCCGTCCTCCGGGCTGTGGTACGGCGGCGCCGGCTCCTTGGCCCCGAAGTAGGCCTCGGTCTCCGCAGGCGGGACACCCATGCGCTGCATGTAGATGTTCACCAGGAAGTCCAGCTTCTTCTCCATGGACAGGACCTGCAACAGGGGCTGCTGGGCCGGGCCGGCTGCTCCCGGGGCCAGGGGGGGCCCGGAGGCGGGGCTCTGGGTGCTCCCCCGAAATGGAGACCCCAGGTGCCCAGGACCTTTTCCTCAGGGGAGCAGAGACAGTGGAGGGCAGACCCCCCAGCAGCTCGGCCTCTGAGACGGGCGCCCCCTGCTGCCCACCGCGGCTCGGCCCCTTCGCGCAACTCCCCAGAGGGAAGGAAGCGGCGGCAGACCCTGAGCGGAGGGTCCCGTGCAGGTTCCCGGGGACTCGCTCCCAGGGGAGCTGTGGGCAGCCTGGCGGGGGCGGGGGGGCCCAGGCCAGCCGGGTGGGCGGGGAGCGGCCCCCACCCAGGCCGGCAGGGAGGGGGTGAACCGGAGCTCGGCCGCGGCCCCGCGGGGACTGTGGGCAGGAGGGCAGTGCCCAGAGCAGCGGCCCCCGCTCCGCCCGCAGCCGAGCGCCCCCCGCAGCGTCGGCGCCAGGGCCCGTCCCGCCTGCCGCACCTGCTTCTCCACCTTGCCCAGCCGCCCCATCATGCTGGGGTCCTCCGGCAGCTCCGCCTCGGCCGGGCCTTTGCTTCGGTCTTTGTCCGCCAGGGCCGGGCCCCGCCCCACGATCTGGTCCACTCTGCCGGGAAGAGAACCCGCCCCCGGCGTGAGCGGGGATGGGAGTGGCGGGGCCCGTGGCCCTCTCCTCCTGGGCCAGGCCACGGCCCCCCAGATTCGGGCTCCAGGCTGAGCCCAGAGCCAACCGGGGGGCTGCGAGGTACCAGGACAGATGGACGCCGGGCGCCCGGTTCTCATCCTGCTCTCTGCCACCCTCGGGGCCTGTCCCCGGATCATAGTCCATTCCAGCGGCTGGCACATCAGCGGGGAGCAGAGAGGGAGTGGGGGCCATGCACCCTCAGCTCCCCTGCCCACCCCGAGCTTCGCTGCTGTGGAACGTGCCTCTGAGGCCCCTACAAGCTGGGGGTCTGGGGGACAGAGTGACCCTCTGCAGCAAAAACAACGAAAGCGGGGGGCCCATGCACCAGACGGGAGAGGGGACACAGACCAACACAAGAAACCGCCAACGCACGACCGAGGAGGGGACAGACAGAGCCACCGCCCACCAGAGGGGCGTCTGTGCGCGCGTGCGTGCTTCTGCGTGTGTGTGTCTGTCAGGTGTGCCTATGCATGTACCGCCCGGTGTGTTGCACGCGTGTGAGGGTGCAGGACACGTGTGAGCTGCCCTAACAAGACCGTCGGTCATGGAGGCCGACACGGGGAGCCTTCACTCGAGCCCCGCGGCACCCCCGCCCCCTGTGCCGGACAGGCAGGGCCACAAGCCCATGGGCTCCCGACACTCGGAGGCACAGCTACGCGGACGCTCGCTCGGCCTGCGGGCCGCGGGGTCGGCCACCCAGGCCGGGCCAGACTGTGGCAGGCCGGGGGCCACGCGGCTCTGCCCCGTCCTGGAGGCTCAGAGATGAAGCAGGTGCCTGGCGGGGGCTCGGGGGGGGGGAGCGGCCGGTCGTGTCACGGGAAGCAGGAGGGGTCGGGCTCGCGTCAGCCACGGGGCGGCCTCCTCATGCTGCACTGGGGCCATGCGTGACTCATGCACGGGGGCGGGGGCTCCAAGCCACGCCGGTGGAAACGGAGCGGGAAAGGGGGCTCTCTGGGGTCCGGCGCCCACACAGCCCAGGCGCGGCGCTCAGCGCCTTCGCCCCTGCCACATGACGGGCCGCCTGCCTGGAGCTGCCCCGGGGGCACCCGGGGAGCGGCCTCCGTGGAGCCTGTGCCACCCCTGTCCACCAGACTTCGGGCTGCGGAGTCCGGCTTGGCCCCCACGTGCCCAGTCTGTCCTCCTGGCCACTTCTCTGTGGGAGCCTGTGTGTCCTCTGGCTGCTGTGGTCCGGGCAGCCGGGGGCTCCAAGCCCTGGCACGGCCTGCCCAGCCCATGACTATGAGGCCCAGCCCCTGTGCCTGGCAGCACTGCCCAGAATGGGGACTTCTGCGTCAGGGCACAGCTTCCTTGGGGCCTGGGGAGACGGCGAGAACTGTCCGGGCTGCCCTGGGTCCAGAAAACTCCTCCCTCGTGGGCGGGCTGCCCAGCTGAGACCTGCGGCCAGGGCGCTTGTGCCCTCACCTCGCACGCCTGCCCTGGGTTCTGGCCCCCAGAACTGCTAGAGGGGCCGGGTCACAGCCGGCAGCCCCATGGTCCAGGGCGGCAGGGAGGCTCCAAGTCCAGACTCATCACCAAGGAGCCGCTGCTGCTGACCCCGCCCAGCTGCCCGCGCCTTCCTGCTGGTCCCCCCGGACCCTGGTCTCCAGTAACACTGACCGCGAGGGTGACAGCTGGAGACTCAGGGCCGGGCGTCTGCTGGGGGCCCTTCTGCTTGCTCTTCACAAGAGCTTAAGGACGCAGGACCCACTCGGCCGCCCAGGGGACCCGCTGGCAGGCGGTGCTGGGAGGGGGCCTCCGCAGGGCCCCCCCACGTCTGCTTCTGCATGGGGAGCCTGGACCCCAGGCAGATGTCACACAGGGCGTCCTCCGTGCAAAAAAACCCCTTGGACAGCCTCCCCCGGACCCCACTGGGGAGCGGCTCGGGGGTACCCTGACCCAGCCCCCGGGCCTGTCAAGGGCCGGCCTGCTCCCTGTGGCTTGGTCAGGGACACGAACGTCCCCTCCATCCTGAGCAGGGCGGGCGCTGCCGTCATGTGGCCTGGAGCGAAGGGGGCTGGCGACTCCACAGAGACAGGCGGGAGAGGGCGGGCGTCCTGACCTAGGTGAGTACTGGGGTGACTCTCTCGGAGGGGCCGTGGGTCCTTTGCTGGGGTACTTCTTGTGCCGGGGAGTTGAAGGGGGCGGGGGACCCACAATCATATCTATCCTGGCGAGTAAACGAGAGAAGAGACACCAGGAAAATGCGTCACGGAACCACAGCAACGGGCGGAGGAGGCTGGGGACGCAGAGACAGGACGGACCCGCCGAGAGCGCCTCGACGCTCCTCACACGTGGGGCGCGGGGACCTCGGCCGCGCCAGCCGCCCCGTGTTGGAGCGAGCGGCGGGGTCCCGTCTGCCCGGGAGCACGTGCGCACACGGGCGTGTGGCGGCTGGCCGCAAAGCGCCAGCGGACGCCAGGAGGGACACAGAGGCCCCGCCCGCAAGCAGGCGACCGACGTCCGGCTCCCGGGGCCTGTGTCCCGTCTGCTTCCCAGACGGGGAGAGCGGGACGGGGGCTGATTGGGGCGGACGAGCCTGGTGAACAAAGACAGCTGCCGTGAGAGGTGCAGGCGGGCCAGCCTCGCACTCGCACAGTGTGCTCACACCTGCACACACACGTGGACACGTGTGCACACTCACGCCCTGCACGCTCTCACACGCACAGCACACACACAGCACACGTCTAGTCAGTGGCCAGGGTGGACACTGAGCAGCTGGCTTCCAGGCCTGAGCCGTGGACCAGAAGGGGCGGCCCCCAAACCCGCCGCGGGGACAGCTTGAGGCCGAGAGAGCCACCCCCCACCCCGGGATAATGAGCAGGACGGGTTCGACACTGCCTCTGCTGGGGCCCGGCTGACCCCGGGGCTGCCCGACCACCCAGAGCCCCTCGACCGGGGCCCAGAGCTGGCAGCAGCCTTGCCGCAGGCGCCTGGCCAGCAGGAGCGTGGGGCCGCTCCAGGAGACAGCCGCCACGGCCACGTGGCCTCCACAGTGCCAAGGACACGGGCGTGGACCTGCTCCTTTGTGTGGGAATGTAGGTGCTTCTGGGCACACGTGTCTGGGTGTGCATGTGTGTGCCACGGTCTTACACGCGTCTGCGGGTGAGAGGCCAAAAGCTCGGTTCCACAGGTGCACATACGCAGGCACACGTGTGCAGGCGGGAGTGGGCGTGGGCCCTTGCTGGGTCTGGGTCCACGGGTGTACAGCCGACCCCCAGGGTGAGCAAGCCGGTGCTCGCATGGGCCAGAGACAGCAGTGCCAGCGTGTGCCCTGCCATGGCTGTGCCGGGCACATGTCCGGCCCCGCCACCTGCTTGGGTGGGCCGTGGGAACCCTTCTGAGGCGGGGGGGCCGGACCCCTCTGTTCTGGAGGAAGAGGTGCCATGTGGCCTAACTGCCGCCTGACGGGCCCACGGAGACCTGCAGCCTCACCTCTCAACAGAACTAGCCTGCTCCCAACACACGTGCGTGCAGGCGTGCACACATACACACGTGGACACATGACATGTGGCATGGCACACAGACACCCACGTGCACCCACACACTTCTGCAGACCATGTGTTGCACACATGTGCACACATGCACGTGTATGCACTCGCACATACACGTGTGTGCATACATGCGCCTGAGACCGCACATGTGCGAGCACACAGCTGCATTCACACACGCACGTGCACACATGAACACGACTGCCCATCGCAGCGCGGGCAGGAGAGAAAGAAGAGAACAGAAATGTTAGACAGACAGAGCACACGAGGACACAGCCGAAAACCCAGAGGGGCCGACGTAGGGCCGCAGAAGAAAGGCCCGGAGGTGGCAGCAAGCAGGGCCAGCCACTGTGCCCTGCAGCGCGGGCCTCCCCACCTCTGGCGGGTGCACACAGCCCGCACTGCACCTCTGTCCCCAGCACGCCCAGCTTCCACCCGGGGACCAGCCTCCACGCCGCAGGGCTGGGCGGGCGGGGAGGGGCTCTTGCCTGGACTGCAGGTTTTTGATGCGGGACAGCATGTCCAGGTGGCCGGCTGAGTACTGCTCGATCACGTCCATCACGTCGTACGGCCGCAGGCTCTCCTTGAACTTCCGCTTGGACACCAGGAACCGCATGACGCTGGAGGGGACAGGGGGCGGGGCTGTGAGCCTGGGCAGAGACCACACAGGCAGCCCCCTGCGTCCACCCTTCCGCGGCCCGCCCCGCTTCTCCGAGACGTCCACTGGATGACCTGTCCCTGCCGTCCAGGCCACCCACCCGCCTGGACACCGGCCACCTTAGGACCGAGCTGTGCAGAGGGACCAAGGTCGACCCGGGAACGCCCATGCAGCACAGCTTCTGGCTCTGCTACAGCTTCGGGCGGCCTGCACCCGGGCCGCGGGGGCCTCATGAGCCGTGAGGAGCTGGAATGAAGGGGTGCTGGCCGCTAGGGGTCCCAAAGGCCCCACTGCAGGGAGCATGGGTGCCGCCCTTCCGGGCTCCCCGTGGAGGCGGCCGGTCCCTCACCACACGGCCCGGATGCTGACTTTGAGGCCCGGGGTCAAGTCCTCTGTCACAAACTCGCAGTTGCAGCTCTTGTTGTCGTCAGCAACGTCCTCTCCTGGGAGACTTGCTTCTGGTGGAAGGACAGCCCGTGAGGGGGCGGGCACCCGGGACCCAGGGGCACAGCCCGCCCCGGAAAGCCGCCCAGGCTGCTGCCCCCGCCGCGGTCCCCAGGAGCGCCACCGCCGGGGAGCAGCAGGGCCTCTTGTGAGGGGTCGCACGGACAGACAAACGTGACACGTCCACACAGGCCTGGGGACCGTGAGCCGTAAGCGGGGCGAGGCGGCGTCACCGGCTCCGTGGACGCGCCCGGACAACATGGGGCTGGGGGCCGAGTCAGGAGCGCGACCGCGAGGGACCCCACCGCCCGGGGCGCCTGGAACCGGCGGGGGACCACCTCCCAAAGGTGCCGATGCCACTGGGTGCTCATTTCAAAGCCTGGTCCCACGTGACGTGGCGTCGCCTCAGTGAGAGAGGGGCAAGGGGCGCCACCAGCGGCCGACGCACCTTCTGAGTTCTGCCGGGAGGCGGCGCCCCTGGCCCGGAAGGCCTGCCGCGCGCGGCCGCGCTCCCCGAAGCTCCAGCTCTTGGGCACCTTGCTCGGACTGTCCTCCAGGCTCTGGTCGGCGCTGGGCGACCGCCGGACGCTCTGGGCCTGAGGCGACCCCTTGCCCTTGGCAGCCACGCCGCGGGGGCTGGAGAAGACACGGTCTTTCAAACTGACCTTCTGACTGCGCCGCGGGACCGGCAGCCGGACAGACGACAGACACAGAAAGACAGCAGGAGAGGTCACTCTGCAGGGAACGCGCGCCCGCGGCCTGCTGGCGGCGCCGTCCCCGTGGAGGGACAGCGCGTGGGCCCGGGGGCAGTCAGCGCCACCATCGGCCCCCCGGGGACCGCTCAGTGCTCGGCATGGCCGGGGTGCGGTCGGCGGACGTACACCACTGTGGCCGCCACCAGAGGGGACCTGAGCCCCTCCACACTGTCCGGCCAGGCCCCCTTACCAAGTGCCCTGGTGCCTCCCGAGGCCCCGGCCACCCCAGCGGAGACCGTGCCTGCCCCCCGGGGGGCACTCCCCACCCTCCGCACCCGCCCCGGGCGGAGGGCGAGGCCGCAGCTGCGCCCAGGCCCCTCTGCTGAACCGGGAGCGGCAAGTTCAGGCGGGCTGGGAACACGGGTGTCGGCCCGCCGGCCCTCCTCTCAAGGGCACCGGCCCCACACCCGCCGCGAGGACACGGCCAGGAACAGGACGTCCATGGTTCTGAAGGACAGACTGGCAACCGGCCACCCCAGCCTGGGACCAGCTGCAACGGGCCTCGCAGTCCTGAGCCCCAGCCCACGGCCGCAGGAAGTGGCCATCCAGCCACAGCCCTACGAGGGGGCCCTTCGTTTCCATGGAGATGGGCCTGCCACCCTGAGTGTGGTGTCCACACCCTGCGGGCAGCGGCCAGCGGCCAGCGGCCAGGAGATGGGGGCTCCGGTTGGCGGTCAGGTCAGGTCTGGGGCCAGTCGGCCACTCACTTCCTCCCTCGGGTTCCAGCAGCCGCCCATGGGGGGAGGGAGGCCGAGAACCAAACCCCCTCACGCCACCTCGCTCGGGCCTCCACCTCCGGCGCGGCCTCTGCGCTGCCCTGGGGCCTGGGACCAGCCCGCACCCCAGGGCCCCGGCAGGGCCTCTGCTGTCGTGGGGAGGGTACCGCCACCACCGTGGCCACCCCAGCTCGGCCGCCTCTGTCACCCGGAGGAACCCACAGCTGAGACACGTGCTTCAGATGGCACAGAGGTGACCGGCCAGGGACGAGTGAAGGCCTGAGCCTGGTCCGCACAGCCGGACACTGCGGTCCAGCCGCGACCCCCTCTCCCCGGGCCGTGGAGACCATCTGCGCCGGTTCTCGAGTCCCAGGGAGGGCGCCCGCTCGGAGGACGGTGCCCTCGGAGACCCTGGGGCCTGTGTCCTATGAGCACGGGAGCCGGCGTCCACTTGCTCAGGACACCGGCCCCACGCCTGTAACTGCTGACCTGCTGCGTCCGGCACGAGGCCAGGACGGGGCTGGGCGCCGCAGGGCACCGGAGCCAGGCCGTGGGGGCCGCTTGCAGACAGCCCGCTCCCTCCACCCCCACAGGAGCCCACCGTCTGGGCCGGGAGACCACAGAGAAAGGGCCCTGCCGCAACCAGCAGAGCTGGGACCCCAGCTGGACCTGCCGGCGAACAGCACCAGGGCCCAGGGACTTGGCCCCACACAAGCGACTTGGCCTGCCCGCAAGGACAGGGCTGCAGCAAGGACCCTCCCTGGCCTCGGCCCGGCCCCTCTGCTCAGACCAGGAGGGGCGCCCGGCCGGAGCAGACCGCGGCCGGTCATCTGATCTCCGCAGGCCCCCGGGCCCCAGCCAGCCCCCCAGACCGGCCTCCGCTCCAGCCGCCTGGTCGGCAGGGGGTCCCGCAGGTGCCCAGAGGTTCTCCCTCGCCTCACAAGCCAAGGACCGAAGCAAACGCGGGAGGGGCTCTGGCTGCCGCCCCCAGGGAAGGCGCCCGGGGCCGGGCCAGCCTCTGCGTGCAAGGTGGGGTCCTTTGTGCTCTGGCACCTACAGGGGCCGGGGAGCGAGTCCAGGAGGCTCAGCCTCTCCTCCCTGCCTGCCACCCGGGGTGCCCGGGGCGAAACTCCAACACGAGAGGTCGGCCGTGGACAGGGACAGGCAAGCGGGAGCCCCAGTGGAGGCCGGCCGCGCCCCGGGCCGCACTGCGGGGGCCCAGCTGAGCGTGAGGAGCCGGCACCCGGAGAGAACTGCCCGGCCCACAGCTGGACGCGGATGCCCGGGGAAGGCGGGAGGCCGGCGCGACGTTCGCGAGACTGGCGCACAGCAGGGCTGAGCGTGGCCTGGGCTCCTGGCCCAGCCGTGGGCACCTCCGACCCTCTGGTTCCCAAGCAGCCTGACCACAGGCCCCGATCAGAAGGACCAGCCTGTGGCCAGAAGCGCCCTGGACGCAAGCTCCAGGCAAGCAGGACAGCTTCCGCTGGAGCCCCAAAGCCCCCCTTCTGGGGCTGCAACAGCCGCCCCACAGCGCCTCTGTCGGGAACACACAGGCAGCACGGCCTCCGAGCCCGTCGGGTGAGACGACTGGAGCATGCGTAGATGCAGACTTGCAAGCATGCCACTGCCCGGAGCCTGGAGCCCGCCACACGCCCCGCGCCTGCCGCTCGGCTCTGCTTCCAGGCCAGCACGGACCACATGCACACGAGGGTCGGTGAGAGCAGCTGCCAGCACCTGCACGGCCGCACGGGTCGGGGGCGGGGGCGGGGGGGCACCCAGAGCAAGCAGGAGGACGGACGCTCCCACAGCCCAACAGCAGGCAGTGGACAGAGAGGGAACGAGCCAGCAGTCAAGGAGCCCACGGGGAAGGCCGGCGGCCTCTCCCCTCTGGTCCCCAGACCGCCCTAGACCGGGCCTGTGGGTGGGAGGGGCACGGGCCTCTGGCTCCAGGATGTCTGGCGCGTCGGGACCGCGGCGGGGTGGGGGGGGGGGAGCCCGGCGAGCGCAGGACAGAGCCGCCCTCGGCGGGCAGGCGGCGGGATTTGGGCAGCGGCCGTCCAGTGCGTACTAGAGGTGCTAGACGGAGCAGCCGCGGAGAAAAGGGCCCTGCAGAGAGCAGTCGGGCCCCTGAAGGCGCCCACGCCCTCTCTGGGCCTCAGAGCCCTGGCCAGCGCCCTCCTGCTGAGCAGGGGGTCCTCCGGGGAGAAGGAAGGGCGTGGGGCCGGGGGAGCCTAGCGCTCCCCGAGGGGGCCGCGGCGGCGAGCTGCCGATCAGAATCGGGGCCTGGGCGGCCGGGCGGGCGCCAGCCTCTCCCTGGCATCTAGAACCTCTAATAGGCAGAGTGTCCAGAGCGGGGCGGGGGCGAGAGCCGTGCAGCGCCGGTCGCCGGGCGACGCGTCCGAGGTACCTAGCGTGTCCACAGCAGCATCCACACAGGGACTTTCTGCACCGCCCGCCTTGACTGCAAACGAGGAGACGACAGTTAGTCCCGGGGCGCCGCCCGCAGGGCACCGCCGGCGGGAGGCACCGGCCCCGGGCGGCTCTGGGCTCGGGCCCGGCCAGAGCCGGCGTCGGAGCCAGAACGCCGGGCAGGCCGCACACCAAGACTTCCGCCAGCCTGGAAAAGAGACGGTCCCTATTTTTGGAAGGAAAAGCTTTTCTCGTTTTTCCTCCAAAAATACCTTTTCCACTGGGCGTCGGTTTGGGGCCACGTCTTTCAAAAGATGTATTATTTTTTGCTGTATTCATGCCAACAAAAAGATAATACGCAGGCTAAGACTTGCTGGTTCTAGAGGGACAGGAATCCAGAAAGCTCACGTTTTCAGAGGGAGAATGTGCAAGCTTGGCTCCACAGACCAACCCAGCCTGCGGCCCCATCAGAAGTGACCTTGGTTTGTCCAGGAGGCGGTGGCCGCCTCCACCTGGAGGGGAGCAAAGAGGGGGCCTGGGGCGCCTGGACATGAAAGGGCCGCCAACGTCCCCCCCCGGGCTGAGGCCCTGCCGGCAGAGACGGACCTGCAGGCGGCCGTTCAGGTCAGGCTGCCCGGGGTCAGGGTCAGCCCTGCCCAAGGCCCAGGGCAGCTCTGCCCCAGAGAAATGCACAAGCGGGAACTCGCAGGAGCCCTTCACCTTCCTGGGGCCTCTCGCCCGGCCTACACCTTCAAAGCTGCTGCCTCTGGGACAGTGGTTGGCAAACTGTGCGCGTGAGGAACCCACACGCGTCCACAGTCTCAACTCACAAGAACGTCCAACGTCCACACGTTCGCTAAGCCCAGGGGCCCGCCGTGTCCACCCCGGGGTGTCCCCGCTCGCGTCAGGGCAGCAAGCCGGTGGCTCGGCCTTCCTCTCCCCGCTGCTTGGCAGGGCCACACCCTCCAGGGGCCACCCTCCCAGGACCCCCTGCCAGCCGCCCACAGAGCCCTTCAAACTTGGGCCACCCAAGTTTGTGCCCAGGCGCACCCTCAAAGCAGCCACAGTCCCACCGGCCTCCCGGACCTGAAGACGGGGACCCCTTGCCAGCTCCTCCCAGGGGCCCCCAGGCCGGCCCCGCCCGGAGGCTCCTCCCCCGGAAAAGAGAACAGGCGCTGGGGCGGCCTCTGCCCGCAGCTTCTTGGAAGGACCCCTCCCGGCAGCAGTCTGCCCTGGAAGCGCTCCCAGGGCCTGCGCTCTAACGCTGCCAAGCCGTTTCACAGGCGACCGGCCAGCGCCAGGCTCCTAAACGCGCGACAGGAAGACCCAGACGGCACTGACTGTCCCGAATTTTAGCGACAGTTTAAACAGCCTCCCGAGCCCAGCAGCCCCACTCAAGGCCACGCAGTTGAGAGCAGCCAGACTGGGGGAGGGGGCCGGGGGGGCGCGGCTGCCCCTGCTCTGGAGGCGTGAGGGTCCCCAGCCCCAGCGCACCGCCTCTGGGCTCCAGGCTGGCACCGGGGTCTCCCGCCACGTCAGGCGCGTGGCGCTCCACCCCATCGGAACTGCCGGCCGCGAGCCCGGGCTCTGGAGGGTGGCAGAGGCGGCATGGACACGCACCAAGACCAGACCGGACAGACACGCACCCGACACGGCACACGGCCACCTGCGACAGGGGCCACACGGGGGAGGGGCAAAGCGGAGGAGGGGCGCAGGCTCCCCCAGGCACGGGCAGTCAGAAAGGGGGGACGCGGGGCAGGTCAGAGACACACCCGGAGCAGCACAGCCCGAGACCCCCGCCCGGCCCGCCCCCAACCCCACGCCTCGGTCTGAGGCCCACACGGCCACAGGCGCGTCCCCGCCACGAGCCAGGAGGAAGGGTCCCTGCGCCCGCCAGGCCACCTGCACTTGACAGAGCAGCGCCCCCTCGCGTGGGCCCTGTGGCGGGCCGTCTCCCGCAGGCCTGCCATGTACCCGGTGCTAAGAGGGCTCGTGGCTGCTCCAGTGGGGACAGAAATGCTGCCCGTCACCTGGCAGACAGGTGTGCGTCCAGAACAGGCAGGCCCCCTGTGCCCGGAGCCTGTGCCCGGAGCCTGTGCCCGGGGCCCCCAGGGGGAGGGGCAGCCGCGGGCTACGGGCAGGCGGGGACACACGGGCACACGGGAGGGCGGGCAGGAGGGGCGGGAAGCGGGTGGGGGGCCACAGGAGTCGCGGGCGAGCGGGGGCTCCGCGTGTCCTCACCTGGAGTCCTGCTTCGGGGTCAGCCGCCTCATCCCCAAGGACAGAGCGGATGCGAAAGGGGCCCGAGAGGGGCAGTGACATGATTAAAGGCACTTGGGGGGGCGGCAAGGGTTTCCGGATTGGGGGGGGCGGGAGAGGAGAGAGAGAGAGAGAGAGGCTGAGACGAAAACTGCCGGAGGGGAGAGCGAGAGTAGCGCAGGGCGAGCGCCCGGGAAGTGCGGGCAGCGGGGGCAGCGCCGAGGGCAGCCGAGCCTGCCTCCCTGGCCTCAGGGCCCAGGACAGAAGGGGCCGACGGCACCACCGACAAGGACTGGCAAAACGGGGCACCCTTGGGGCACGCCGCCCGCAGGCCCTCCGCCTGTGCCTCCTGCCCTCGCTGACAACAGCCCCCCGCGGGCCCCTGGCTGCCGTCCTGCTGGTGAGAAGGGCCTGAACCAGCTCCCACCCAGGGCCTGCGCTCACCACCACCACCGCTCTGTGGGCTGGCTCGGGGCAAAGCGTGCCGACCTTTGCAGCCCCGGGCACCAGCGGCCACCCCCTGGGGACCTGGGGGGCGGAGGCGTGTGCCCCTCTGAAAGATGCCGTGGGTGAGGCTCAGCCCAGCCCCCTGCCCCCCGAGCGGCCGGCCAAGTCGCCTTCGGTCCAGGGGGCACCGCCGCCCAGCAGGCAGGCGTCTTTGGCCCACGGCCTGGGAGACTGTGCTCTGCAGGTGTGGAGGGGGCGCTGGGGGCCCCAGCTCGGAAATACACAGCGACACACAAGGAAGCCTGAAGGTGTGAACTGACCTGGGTTTTCCTCTAAACGCCAGGAGACCAGGAGCCTCTGTCACCCCCTCTGTCGCCCACGGGCTCCCACTCAGCCCCGTCCCTAATTTGCCCCAAAGCAGAGAGAACTGCGGGGCCTGGGTGGACACGGGGAGGGCGTGAGGCCAGCAGGGACCTGCCTCCAGACCCTCCGCACACGAGGCTGGTACAAAGCCCCCCCCAGAGAGGCCCTTTTCTCGCCTGCCCCGGACCCAGGGAGGGGGCCCGTGGGCTCAGGACAGACCAGGGGCATGGGGAGTGTGCCCCCGGAAGCTCCCCTGAGGCCGAGGGGCCGCGGTCACGGGTGGGGGGCTGGCCCTCAGCCGCAGAGCTGCCCAGGGCCCGGGGCGGGGGTGCAGGCTCGGGAGGTGATTTAAAGGCAGGGGTCTGCACGCGGTTCCACGGGGGAGCATGCACAGGCGCCCCCTGGTGGCAGCGGACGGACGCGGCGGGAGGGGCGGGCACTGACCTGGGACAGGGCTCCGGCTGAGGCTCCTTCCTTCAAAGAGAAGCACAGGACGTTAGCAGCCGCCCCGGCTGACCCCGCGGCCCGCACCTCCGTGGGCCGTCCACCCCCAGAGCCCCTGGGGCCCAGCGGGCAGGTCCCCGGGGCCAGGAAGTCTGGAGGGCCTCCGAAGGCCGCCTTCTCCCGCGCTGCGGACACCTGCTTTGATCAGAGTCACCGGCAGTAACCAGCTTCCCGCAGGGGCGTGAAGGAAGCCGGACACTCAGGCGCTCGGCGTCCACAGCCGATGTTAGGACGGGCGGCCGGGGGACGTCCTGCACTTGCACCTGACGGACTTGACCTGCGAGGGCCTGGTGGGCCCGGGGGCGCCAAGTCCTGGGCGTGCGTTCACGTGCCCCGCGGCCAGGTCCCCCAGCCCCGGTCAGCTGGGGCTGAGCGCCCACAGTCACGCTCCAGACAGAAGCCGAGCCTGGCCGGTCCCCGGGCCTGCGATGCCCGGGCCGGCTGTGTCCACGTCCGTCTCTGGTGTTATCAAGTGGGCTCTCGGCGCACGTCCAGAGCTTTGAGTAACAGGCTCCGCGTCCCCGTGAAGTTGGCAGAGCAAACGGTGACGGCGCAGACAGGAGGGTGGAGCCGTCCTGCTGGGGCTGGGGTCCCTGAGCCCCGACCCCCCGCCTCCTTGGCTCCCTTTATACCCTCGGGGACAACCACCACCCCGGGGCCCAACCTGGGAACGCGTGTGCAGAGGCCTCCGTGGGCACCCGGCCCCGCGAGCCCGCATCCCGCACGCCGCCTGGGGCTCGAGGCGGGGCGCTCCCCGCAGCCCAGCCCGGGGGCTAACCGCTCAGCCGAGTCCGCTTCCCAGGCTGCCCGACCGTGCCGCACACCTGCGCTCAGAGCAGAGACGCAGCCCCGGCTCTGCAGGTGGAGGCTCTAAACCCGCGTGCACGCAGAGCCGGGCTCCTCCGAACACCCTGGGGGACAGCCTTCCAGCCCCCCAGCTTCTGGCGGCCCCAGCAGCCCTGGAACTGTGGCCACAGCCTCCAGGCTCTGCCTCCATCTGTGCGTGGCTGCCCCTCGTGTCTGTGCTTCATCAGGACACTTGTCACTGGACCTAGAACCACCCAGACGGCCCAGGCAGGTCGCATCTAGAGAGCATTAACTGAGCTGCGAGCCCCCTCGTTTCAAATAAGGCCACACACACAAGGCTCCAGGCCACCATTCGACCTGCTACAGCCCGCCCCCAATCCACACCCACCTTACATCCGGAACATTCAGCCCGCCCCAGCAGCCCCCAGAGTCTCAGCCCAGGACAGCATCAGCGCTACCGCCCCCGTCTCATAACGTCAGTCCCCTGAACCAGGTGTGCGCGGGGCCCCGGTGTGGCCCCCACGTGGGCCTGAGAACCCAGAGCGTGAGTATCCGCTCCCAGGACCCGACAGCAGGGCCAGCTCGGGCCAGACCCCCCACGCAGGACTGAGGAAACTAGAGGGACAAAGTGTCGCCCTTCACCCGAGTCTGAAATCCTACGGGGCAAATCCTTTCTGGCTGGAAGACCCCGCCACCCCCGGGCTTCCCGGGCCTGGGCCTCGGCCCACACCTCAGCCGAGCTCTTCTTCCCGTGCTGAAGGGTCGCTCGCCTGCTTCCTGCCTGCAGCATCCCAGGGCCCGCGGCCTCCTGATCCCGGCCCTCTGTCCTTTTTGGTCCAGGCTGGCAGTGTTTCCGCTGCAATAAAATTGCTGAAGCTTCGCAGGTCTCCCAGACGAACGTGCCATGGAGAGGGACCTCTGCCTGGTGGCCCGGCCCAGCCCTGCTTCTGCCCAGGGGGCTGCCGCGCTCTCAGCCACGCACGGGGCTCTCCCAGCGGTGCCCGTGGCCTCCGCTCCAGAGCTCGCTTTCCCGGCACCAGCGCCCCGACTGGCGGTCCTGCGGCGTGGACAGCCCAGGGCGTTCCCTCTGCCATGCCCTCTCCTGTTTTCCACGAGCGGTGAGAGAAGCCAGGCCGCGTCTGCCACGCTGCGCCCGGAAAGCTCCGCGGCTAAACCGGATGCGGCAAGTCCAAGTCCTGGACGCGGATTCAGCCCCGAGTTCCGCCCCCGCCCGTTTCCCACGACGCCCCGCTCCGCCGGCTGAGACTCGCCAGCGGCACCCTCCACGGTCGCATTCCGAGGGACACCCGTCGCGATTCCTGTGCCACGGCACAGCCCCACCCTGTCCCCAAGCCTTCAGGCGCCCTAGGAAGCCTCTTTGACGCCGCTTCCCCACCCCCGTTTCCTCCGGGCAATCCGGGCCCTGCCTCTCGCCCTCCTCAAAACTCCGTCACCCAGTTCCCGCCACTCTGAAGTCTGAGTCAAGCAGCACCCACTCCCAGCGCCCAAATCCGTGCTCCTGAACCGGCACGGCCTCGGCCCCGGCCAGCTAGCAGCTCCAGCAGCCGGCGTACTCTCCCCCAGCTCCGGAACCAGACGTCCACAGGCAGCGTGTCCACAGGCAACGCCCCAGAGGCCCTGGCGAGGAGCCCTGCTTGACCCTCCAGCTCCGGGTGGCCCCGGGGACCCCGGCTCGTGGCCGCCTCCCTCCCGTGTCTGCCTCCATCCACGTGGCCGTCCGCGCCACTGCACAAAAGGCCCCTGGCCACTGCTCAGGGCTCAGCCGGTCCGGGAGGACCTCGCTTCCTCGCAGCCACAGGGACCTGCTCCGAGTTAGGTCACAGCCACAGGTCACAGCGGGAACGTCTTCACAGGGACGGGGGGGGGGGCCCTCAACCGCGGCAGCCGCCCCGCCGCCGGAGCTCCTCAGAGCCAGTGCACGGCCCTCGTCTCACCGCCCCCGCGACCGCCCCGCCGAGCCGTCCGCTCACCTGAAGGCGAGTCCGGATTTACTCTTGAGGTTCCGCAGCAGCTCCAGCTGGTTGAGTGGCGGGATCAGTCTGCGGCAGAGGGCGGCAGGTGACCCCGGGGCCCCCAGCTCCCGCCCGTGTGCGCGTCCAGGCAGGGGGGGCCGGCAGCAGACCTGGGCTCCCAGGGGCTGCGCTCCCACCCCGGCCCCACCTGCAGCCGCTCCTCCGAGTGGGCGAGGCCAGGCCCCTCCCCCGAGACCGGCCCTGCCAGCGTGCGGCGCCCGGCAGCTGTCACCCCTCCCTGAGCACCCCAGGGCCAGCTCGGTGGCAAACCCAGCACCCCTCCTGCAGAGCGCCTCTGCCAAGCGGCGGTGGGGCCGAGGTCCCAGGAAAGGGCGGTGCCGAGCCGAGAGCCCGCAGGTCCGCAGGTGGGCCTCCTGGACGGCTGGAGGGGCTGGGACCCTCCACGAGCCGGCCCGGCCCTACCCTGAGCCCCCCTTCCCTGAGCCAGTCACCCCCCCAGGACAGCGCCACTCCTGGCCACCTGCCGCCACGGTGGCCCCTGGGCAGGTGAGCCCAGAGGTGACCCGGGAGCCTCCTGGGAAAGCCCAGCTCCCCACCCCGGCCACGAAGCCTCTCCAGAGACTTTAGTCCCCACACACCCGGGGACACGTCTGTCGCTCACCCACCCCACTCTCCACCGTGCCCCCAGCTCCCCGCCTCTGCCCCCCACGAGGCTCCCGTTTCATCACCCCACGTGCTGCCAGGGCCTGGTCTCCCCTTCCTGACTCAGCCCCTCCTGCTGTGACACCCCCACCTGCCCTGCGACACCCCCACAGCCCCAGCCCCTGAACTCTGCCCTGGGCTCAGTCCTCCTGGACCCTGGGGGCCCCGACGCGCCCGGCACCTGTGTCCGAGCCCCC
>PVHT021183547.1:0-122020 GCA_004024745.2 Catagonus wagneri
AGACAAGTTCAGCCAGAACATCGGTCGGCAAGTCCCGTCCAAGGTCATCTGGGACCACCTGAGCACCATGTACGACATGCAGGCGCTGGTGAGCTGGACCCCGCCCTCCGCGGTCGTCCCCAGGCCAGCGCCCCGCCTCCGGCAGACAGCTGGTGGCAGAGAGCCCCCTCCGTGCCGGGTCTAGCCAGGCCCTGTCCTCAGGGGACTTGACCTCTGGGATGCCCCGCAGGGGACCGGTTGTTAAACAGGATAGCTCTGAGCAGAAAACACAGACCTAGTGGCGGTAGCCAGTTGTCACGGGGGACCTGCTTTCAACTGGGGGGTCAGGTAAGAGCTTACCAGGGGATAGCCGAGGAGCCAGGCCTGTGGGAGGGGCTCTCAGGCCATCGTTAGTCTTACGAAAGGTCCCGTGGTGCTGAGGTAACAGGGAGGTGACAAGGTCTGAGTCATGGTAACGTGACTCTGGTGGCTTCTGGTAGAACCAGGCGGGCAGGGACCCAGGCCGCACAGAACCCCAGTGAGCCGTGTTGTTGGGGGAGCAGCTTAGCCAGGTGGCCGCGGCCGCCCAAGAGACCGGCGGCGTCCCCAGCAGAGGAGCGGCAGGGGTCAAGGCCCTGTGGCGGCGGGCGTTAGTGCATCCGGGGCCGCAGAGGAGGCCAGGGTGTCTGGAGCGAGGGCGGGAGTGGGGGGCAGGCGCCCAGTGAGGTGGGAGCCTGTGCTGGGTTGGGTCAGGCTCCGCCTCCCCTCAGCACCCCGGGGAGACCTGGTGCATGCGGGTGACGGCGAGCAGAAAGCCCACTGCCAGCCGCTCCCTGTTGGCCTCGGCCATGTCGTTCATACCTCCTCGTCTTCGTGTAGAAAGGGGGTGCAGGTGACAGCTGTGCCCTGGAGCCACCGCCTGGCCTGCAGTAGACACTCGAGAAACTCAAGAACTGGCTGCTAAACTCCAGCAGGCCCACCTGAGAGGCCATGCCTGCTGGTCAGGGCCCTGCGCTCCGTGAGTTCCCGGGTTCCGCAGCTTGACTGGGCTCGCATACCTGTCATGTCGTGAGGTCACCTGGCCCCCAGACACTTCCAGTGTCCTGACTGCAGGCTGGACCCAGAGATCTGTGTGGCAGAGCCCCCGACCTGGGGGAGGTCGATGGCTCTCAGGTCGGCCCCTGGCCCAGAGGATCCCATGGCCGTGACGCCCAGCGCAGGGCCCACGTGACACTCAGGGAGCTGCAGCGCGGGCACCCAGGGGTTTCAGCCCAGGATGGTGGCCCTTCTCTCTTTTCCTCAGACACCAGCATGGCTGTGGGGCTGATGTCACAGTCACCTGGGCCTTTGAACCCCACCCACAGGGTGCATGGGCACAGGAATCCACGGGTGTTTTGAAGCTCCTGGGTGTCGGCCAGCATGTTTACACGCTGACCGCCTGGTTATGAACCCAGCTCATAAGAGCTGCGGCCTGGAAGCCCTGTCTCCTGAGACCCTCCCAGCCCTGAGACCTGCCAGCACAGCCCTCCCTGCGTCCAGTGGGCCGCGTCTCCGAGGTCTCTGTCCGTTCCAGCAGGTGCGAGCTGCCGGCCAGGTGGAGCCCGCTGAGCACCGGCGGTGCCTTGCTCCACTGCGCTCACCTGCTTCCACCCCGGCGGCCTTTCCTCAGGGCTGTCACAGCCCGCGGGTGGCGCTCTCCCGGAGCCCGCGCAGCCGGGCCAGGCCGGCGGGACAGCTGCAGCCTGATTCTGGCCCTGCAGGCGTGCCAGCAGGCCAGGCGCCCCGGCCTCGTCTCAGGTGACACTCAGCCCATAGTCTTCCCTCTTGTGACTGCTGCTCGTGGCTCGTGCTGTAGTTTTGCCTTGTGTGGGTCCGTGTGACAAGCCCAGCCCCTTGTAGACTAGAAGAGAAAGAAACGGCCTTGGCCCCCTCACGCCTGCCCCTGCAGCCCTGAGGCGCTTACCTGTATTCATTGCTTGCTCCTGAATTTAAGCCACATTTGAGAGCTCCCTGGTGGCTCCATGGGTTGGGGATCTGGCGTTGTCACTGCAGTGGCTCAGGAACTTGTACGTGCCACAGATGCAGCCATAAAAATCACCTTTTCCTCTTTGTTTCTTGAAAAACACTGCCATCTTTGCCGTCAGCACGAGTCTGAGATCCTCCCATTCCCGAACCCGGAGAGGAACTTCGTCCTTCCAGAAGAGATCATTCAGGAGGTCCGAGAAGGTGAGGCTCGTCCGCGGGCGGGGGCTCAGGGCGAGGGTCGCAGGCCCTCCGGGGTCGGGGCGCCTGGGGCGCCCTTGTGCAAGAGCAGCGGGCCTCCTTGAGACGCGCCCTGCCGGCGGCCGAGCCACCCGGGCCTCCCAGGTCAGGAGCGGCCCCTGGCCCGAGCCGCCCGGACTCCCAGGTCGGGAGCGGCCCCTGGCCCGAGCCGCCCGGGCTCCCAGGTCCCAGTGCTGCCATCTCCCCACAGGAAAAGTGGCCGTCGAGGAGGAGATGAAGGAGGAGATGAAGGAAGACGTGGACCCCCACAGCGGGGCCGACGACGGTAAGTGCGGAGGCCCCCCGCCGGGCCCGGGGCACGGGGCGGGCCTGCACGGTCGGGCGCCGCGGGGGTGCGGTCCAGCTCCGGGGGTCAGTGTCGTGTGTGTAGCTACAGTCTTTTTTAACCGAACAGGAAGATGAAATAAAATTTTGGATATTCTGTTTTCAGCCAAATGATTTTGTCTCCCAGTTTTTTCATCTTCAGGAAGCTTGGGAAAGTCAGCGGAAAAGGCCGGCAAAGACAAAGACAAGAGCAACTCGGACTTGGGGTCCAGAGAGGGGCCGGACAAGCGCAAGCGCAGCCGGGTCACCGACAAAGTCCTGACCGCCAACAGCAACCCCTCCAGCCCCAGCGCAGCCAAGCGGCGCCGGACGTAGACACCCGAGTGGCGGCCGCCGTGGTCACCCGGCAGTCGGCGGGTCAGATGCCACCGGCCCTGCCGCCCGCCCTCAGGTGCCAGAGGCTCCCAAGGTGCCACTCGGACCGTCAGGGCTGGGCTGGCCCCCGACGACCAAGACGGGCCGCGCTCAGAGCTGAGAGCTGAGGGCTGAGCCCAGGCCGTGTCCTCTGGGCGCGTGGCCCCCACGGCGTCAGCTCAGCTGCGTCTGCGCCCAGGCGTCGGCACGGGCCTGAGGACCCGGCCGCGTGGGCAGGGAGCAGGGCCGGCAGGAGAGGCCTGGCACGGCAAACAGTAAAACACCGAGCTCCGCTCTGCTCCGAGGGATCCTGGGCTTCCTGTCTGTCCATCTGTCCGGCGCTCTCTCCACTGACTGCGGCCTGAGAAGAGCGCCAGGCCGCAGGCGACGTCCTCTCTGCCACCCACGAGCCTGAGGACTGGGCGTTTTGCTCATCCACTTGTACTGTAACGATGTATATAATTCGGTTGGGATTTCACTATTTAATTTTTAAGAAGCCTATTTTACTAGTGTTTTATATGAAAAAAATACTGCAGAAGTTAAATCGGTGTTGTATTTTTTTGAGAGGTTTTGTTTTAAGGTAACGACTGCTGAGCCAGCTTTTTGCTCAGTTTTTATATGCCAGATACAGAGAATTTGTAGCGGTTATTTTTGTATTTTCCAGCAGCTTGCAAACAGACCAAATGAGCGAGCGGAGGGGGGGCAGGACCGTGGGCCCGCAGCCCGGCCGGGCGGACTGAAATTCACTGGCTTTTGACTGAGGGACATTAAAGCACAAAAAAGCACCCTGGCCCTGTGATTTCCATACCAAACTAAGTTAACATTTCCTCCAATAGCAAGTTTTATTTTTTTCAAGATTTATAGCTGAAGCTACTCTGTGGTGTGCTGGATCCGCCTGATACAGTGTATAAACAAACTGGTAACAGGTCTGGAGTGGTTACTTTGTTGCCTGTGCGCAGCACTTCGAGTGCGAAAAGCCTCGGAAAAGCCTCGGGAGGCAGCCTGGGCAGAGCTGGTGCCTGCTTCCCAGAAGTGGGTCTTCCCAGCAAGCGTCTTCTTGGAGCAGTGGCCGGACCTTCCAAGCGACAGAGGGGACGCGCGCCCTCATCTGGACAAGCCCCGAGGGGACTCCGAGCAGATGCCCCCGCCACCGGGCGCAGGACAGCAGAACTCGCTGAGCCCAAGGCCGGCAGCCCCGCGGCTCTGAGGGTATCGGGCGCCGGCCAGGAGGCTGGCCGCCTCGGGCCTCGAGCGTGGCTGGCACCCCGCCTCCCCGGCAGGGCCGATGCTTGTCACAGGGAGTGTCTTGTGCCGGGGTCTGTGCGGCCGCCGCCCCCCCCAGCCTGTACCCCCTGTGCTGGGACCTGGGGAGAAGCTTGTGCCACGGCTGCTTGGGGGCCTGTGGGGAGTCTCCGGCAGAGGCCCTGGGAGTGGAGGCTGGAGCTCACGCAGGGCAGCCGGGTGTGACTCGCCCAGCAGCGGCTGAGGCAGCCCTTGTGGAAAGGGGCCCGTAGCCGTGGCCTGGCCGCCGTGGGGAGGCTCTGCTCTGAGCGCAGCCGGCTAAGGCTGCGGCTGCATCTACGCTGTCTGCTCATGGGTTTTCGGGAGCAGAGGCCGGGCGGCGCCTGCCCAGCCAGGTGCTCTCGGGGCTGCCCGTCCCCGGAGGGCGCCCCCCAGCACCCGTCTGTGCCTCATCGGAGGCCTCCCCCAGCCCGGCAGAAGTCACAGCCGGGGTCTCTAAGGCCGGGCCGTGGCCGCGGTGGGCCAGCCCCGCCCGAGGCCCAGCGGCGGCCCTGTCGCTTTTGCTCCTCAGGAACCCTTCCTTGGCCATGGGAGGAGGGCGGTTTGCAGAAGAGCGCAGAGCTCCACATCTGCGGGAGTCGCCGCTGACCTTTTGGAGCGTCATCTGCAAGGTCGCACCCGGAGAGGCCCTGCAGGTCGAGCCCACAAGGCGCTGGCACCAGCACCGAGAAGGGCCCAGATCGTGAGGTTCTGTCCGGCCGCACAGCTCGAGGGGTGCCACGTCCCCGGGCGGAGGCAGCCTGAGGCCTGTCCGCAAGGCTGGGGGGGATCCACGTCCCCGGGGGCTGGACTGGGCCCTCACCGTCTCACCTCAGCGCCCCGCAGGCTGCTGTCCCAGCGGTTATATTCCTGTCCAAACCTAAAAGCGGGACCTGAGTTTTAGCTAAATGTAAACAGCGGCATAGCAGTTCCAGGAGACGCGTTTTACCCGAGGCGGCCGCTCCCAATTTTCCCTTCAAGTGGTGGGTCACCAGTTCCACTGGAGTCCCCGCAGCCACCCAGCAGGGCAGAGGCTAAGTACGGGACCCACGGTCACTGGGAAGCAGAGCTACAGGTGACCTGTCTGACCTGTGCCAATGCAGGTAGGGCAGCCGCCACCAGCCCCGGCCCAGCCACAGAGAGGCCCCCGTGGTTTGGGGGGGTAACAGTCTGCATTGAACAACCCAGGGGGTTCACCCCAGTCACCTCGGGTGTGTGGGCCTCCCGGTAAGTGCAGGCAGCACCTGGGCTTTCCTATAACCGTTAGATGCTGCACGGACGGGGGAGAGCCCTTGAGGACCTGGCGCCACGGGCCGCTCGGCACTGGAGGGCGAGCCTCCTGCTGGCCTTGAAGAAGCAAACTGACCGGTGGGAGCCTTTGCAGGGCACACAGGGGTCTCCGTGCTACTGCGGCGGCAAGATGGGCCCAGCAGGTCACTCCCCAAAGGAAATGTGGTGAGACTGCGGCCCCGAGGGTAGGCTGGGGACAGTGGCCACCCACTCGGGGTCACCCTGGGGGCAGCACCGTGCTGTGGGCGGAATCCTCCAGAACTGTGTCCTGGGGGAAGCGGTGTGCTGAGGGCTCTCTGGGGGACAGAGGGCATTCTGGGCTGCATCCTGCGGAGACATCCCGGGGGCTTGGGTTCTTCCAGGGGATGGTTCTGGAACCTGGGGGCCAGAAATCTCCAGCTGGGGGGCATGGACGAGGGGTTTGTAGCTTGGCGGCCTTGTGGGGGCTCTCTCCCGGGGACAGGGATATTCCGGGGGACCCTCGTGAGCATCCGGCAGGAGGGGAAATTCTCGCGGGGCACTGGCATCTTCCAGGGGAGCATCCTTCCGGGGACATCCTGGGGCCCGGCAGCCTCGGGGCGGGGCGGCGGGAGTCCGCAGCGCAGGCCCCGCCCCCGGCCCCGCCCCCGCGCTTCCTCCCTCTTTCACTTTCGCTTCCGCCGTAGCGGGTCCCGCCGCCGCCTGAGCATGGAGGACCCGGACTGCGACTCGACCTGGGAGGAGGACGAGGAGGAGGACGGCGAGGGCCCGTTTAGCAGGGCCGGTGAGGGTGGCGAGGCCGGAGCTCCGGGGAGCGCGAGGGCCGAGGCCGAGGAGACCCTGCGACTCTGCATGCCCCAGGTGCCGCCCCCGCGCGCTGGGGACCCCGCGCCCCTGGGGAGGCCGCAGTGAGACAGGGAACCAGGCTCTGCGCCGGGAAGGCCGTGCCCCCGGCGCTGGGCGCCAGGGCGCCTCTCGGAGACCCGGCTCGGCGGCCGGCTCTGCTCCTCGGCTCTTGCCCTGATCCCGGCCGTGATCCCCATGATGCCCGGAGATGGGCCCACGACCCGCTCTCCGGCGTGCGTCCCCAACCAGAGCGCCTTGCGGGGATCCAGGGCCACCCTCAGACCGTGCCCCCAGGACCAGATCTGCATGATGACGCTTCCTCAGGGGATGGCTGGGACACATCCTTGACTCCCCTGCCTGACATATCCCACCCTCAGGCCCTGGGCTCTGTCCTCTGAATGGATCCCGGCCCTCAGCGCTGCCGCCCCCACTGCTCCCCAGCCTCTCCCCCGCTGCTCCCTCCTCCACCCTGGCGCCGCTCGGCGAGCACCCCCCAGCCCCCCAGCCTGCGCTCCGGCCTCCAGCCCCCAGGCTGCCCCATCCCTGCTGACTCGCCTGGGCGCAGCACCCACCCACTCTGGCTGAGCTGGCCTCACGTCTTGGAGGTGGCTTTGGAGGCTCTATTTATGTGGCTCTGAGCCAGGGCAGTCGGCTGTGCCCACTGGTTATCAGTGGTTGCCACCAGACCGCTGGTCACTCGTCCTTACCAGCTGTTACCTTTGTCACCCCTGGTTGCTTGTCATAACTAACAGGTTACTCATCATCACCAGCGTTTGCTTGCGCTCGCTGGGTGCCACATTCCTGGAGGGGGTGCCATTGTTCCAGCTGGGGCTCCAGGTGACAGGGAGGGCCAGAGTAAGAGCTGTCACCATGTGTGTGCCACTCGCTTTGGGATGAGGGTGACTTGGCTCCACGTCTAAGGAGTCTCGTCCAGCCCGTGGCCCCGGGATGGATTCTCTGTAGCAGATGAGAGCTCTGGCTTCCAGCTTTCTCTCTGGGTCTTGGGTTTTGGGGTGATCACCGAGGGGGACTTCCGGGGGCCCCAGGGCTGGCGGGCAGGCCAGCGGCCTCGGCACATCCGCAGAGCTCCCGGCGGGCACAAGTTCCTCGGGAAGGCAGGCTGCGCAGTGGGCAGGGCCACAGCCCGGAGTCAGAGGGCAGGAAGCCAGCTCTTTGCCCAGGCAGATGCCCACTGGGTATGGCCAGTAGGTGAGGACACGTCACCCCCACCGTAGTTCCATGGTCCGTGTTCCTAAAGCATTGCTCTGGCACCCGTGGGCCTCTGACCTTTCTTCCCTGTCTCCCTCCTGCTGTGGCTTTTGTGCTCCAAAGTCCCAGCTCCCCCCCTACCGGGGACTCCCACGGCCCCCCAGCCGCCCCACACTGGGTCCTGATGCAGCTCTTTGGTGCTCGGTGCTGGGCAGCGCTGTGGGGCTGGCCCTGCTCTGAGCTGTGTGTATGGTCAGCGTCTGGTCAGGACCCATTCTCTTGAGCTGACCCGGGGACAAGCCTGACTGGCTCCAGGGAGGCGGAGAAATGGGGGGCGGGGCCAGCTTCTGCAGAGTTTTGGTGTCACGCGCTGTCCATCGCCCAAACTGGCACCTGGCTGAGGAGTACCCCCCACCACGTGGGAGACATCTGGGGCCCCTCCTGGGGCTAGAGGTGGCAAGGCCACTGCCCTTAGGGACACAGCTTAGCATGGCGCAAGGAGGAAGTGCTGTGGAAGGCGGGTTCCCGGGGGAGATCCCGGCACGTGAACCCAGTGGGATAGCCAGCAAACATGGGACGAGGAACTGAAGCTAGAGTCGGGGGCCGCACCCCAAGAATGCACGATGGCCCCTGGGTCCTGAGGGCAGGAGTCGGCAGCAGGGGGCCGGCCTCTCCAGCTACTTCGGCCCCCTGTGACTTTGCTGACAGCTGGCCCAGGTCCTTGCCACCCTCAGCAGGATGGGGGCTGCCTGGGGTGGGTCCTGCTTGCCGGCTGCCTCCAGGAGTGGGGGGTCTCAACCAGTCTCTCTCCCCAGGTCAAGGTGACCGGATCTCGAAACTGGCGGGCCGCGCGGGACACGCGCAGGTACCGGCACCACTACCCGGTAGGTGGCCTTGTGCCGCGGCCTTGCCCCCTGCCCCCCAGGCCCGCATCCTCCCCGTGGACCACGCCCCATGTCCTGCCAGCGGCCCCACCCGGGCTGCTGCTCCTTCCCCAATCTCAGGGTGACAGCAGGGCGTCCAAACTCCCACCTTGGTGCCCCAACCTTTAAAACTCGTGACGCACCAGCTGGCAGCTCCTCCCCGGACGGCCAGCGCTGCCGGCCCGCCCTCGTCCTCAGCCTGTCCTGTGAGTCCAGTGGTCCCAGGCACCCCCGGGCTGTCTTTGGGGCGCAGATGAAGGGGACCTCCCACCCCAGAGGAGGGGGTGTACTGGTAGTTGGAGGCTGGTCCTTGCCTGGGGGGTGCGGGCCCCGGGCTGGGCACCCACGGTCTTCAGCAGGCCTCGGGATATCTGGGGGTTCGAGGGCCCAGAGCAGACACCCTCCCTGAACCCCCAGGAAGGCTTTAAGGCGAGGGGCCCTGGGAGGCGGCATGTCTTTGACAATGTCCTGTCACTTTGCTCTGGTTCCTCAGGATTTGGTAGAACCAGATGGCAACGGCGACATGCCAAACCTGAGTTTCTACAAAAACGAGATGGCCTTCCTGCCCAACGGTGCGTTCCTGCCCGGCTGCCAGCAGCTCCGGTCTGGCGCGGGGCATTGGGGGCTCCCCTCCGCCTGGGGCTGTGGGCCTCTTTGGACATGTGACTTTCAGATCGCCCCACGCCTCCTCTGGAAGCTCCTGAGGGGCCATCAGGGCCCCAGCCCTTGGCCCGGACCCAGTGGCCGACGTGCCCTGAAGGGCCAGGAGTGAATATCAGTGGCTTTTAAGGCCCCATGGTTTAGGGAGAGCCACGTAGTTTTTAGGTATTTAAGTGGTTGGGGGAGTTTTGAATTATGATAGCATCTTGTGATTTGTGAAAATCACTTGAAATTCAAATTCTGTGAGGTTTTACTGGGACGCGCCCTCGTCAGTTCTCTTACGTGTTGTCCGTGGCTGCTTTCCTGCCACAGCGACACACAGCCTCGAGTATCCCCCAGCCCTTTGCCCTGTGGGAGGCCAGGTTGCAGGTTCTGTTTGAGGGCAGAGTTCTGGCCACGAGGCTGCGGTTTCGGGGTGCACCTAGCCCCCCTCCCCGCCCCGGAAAGACAGGTGCAGGTCAGAGACCACTCGCCCTTATCCAGCGGGGCCTCGGGTCCCTCCCGCCCAGAGCGCCCAGCACGCCTGCCCTCGGTCAGCAACGAGGGTCCAGTCCCCAGGCTGCAGTGGAGAATGCATAAGCCGGGTTAAAAGTCACACGGAATGTGCACAACCCAAGCTGCGGAGGGCTCGGGGTAGAGGGCCGGGGGTTTCAGCAGCCCGCTGACCCGTCCCGTCCCCGTGCGCCTCGCAGGCTGCTTCATCGAGGACCTTCTCAAGAACTGGAAGGAAGACTACGAGACGCTGGAGGACAACCACTCCTACATCCAGTGGTGAGTGGGTGCGGCCCGAGGGGAGGGGCTGCGGGGCGGGGCTCCGGGGAGGCGCTCGAGGCCCCGCCCAGGCCCCAGCCGGCTCCGCCTCTCGGGGCGGTGCTTACTGAGCAGGCGCACTGCCCTCGGCAGCGTCCAGGGCCTGGCGCCGCGGGTCCCGCAGTCCCGCAGTCGGGGCTCTTCAGTTGTGGTCGCCTCTGCTGCTGGAAGCTGAAACTGGACTCGGGGGGGCAGAAGGAGCCTCCGGCCGGCCGGCTCGCTGGCGGCCAGGTGTGGCATGAGTGCGGGAGGCCCTGGAGCCGTCCATGGCCGCTCTGCCCCGGGGGCCCGGTCGTTATAACGGTGCCCGCAAGCGCGCAGCCCTTTAAGGACCGGCTCGCAGGGCGCCCCCGGGCGCGCGGGGTCACAGGGTGGGAGGAAAAGAGCGTGAGAGTAAAAGGAACGTGGGGCCCCGCCCTGCAGGCCAGGCGCCCTCGCTGCTGAGCGCCCGCCGGGACTCCTCTAGGTGCGGCTGACCTGCGCCCTCGTCCCGGGCACCCTCCTCGGAGCTCTCCCGCCCTCACCGCTTGGCTTTGTTGGCTCACGTAAGCCCACAGCTCGCAAACGCCGAGTGGTTGAGAGCCCGTGTCCGCCACTGATGGGGGCTGTGCCATCTCTTCTGCGCAGGCTGTTTCCTCTGCGGGAGCCGGGAGTGAACTGGCACGCCAAGCCCCTGACCCTGCAGGAGGTCGAGGTGAGCTCTGAAGGCGGGAGCCCGCCGCCGCCCGGGGAGGGTCCCTGCCGCCCTCGGGCGTTGGTGTGCCCCTTGCAGCCCGTAATTACCTCTCCTCCCGGTGGTCCTCACCCTGGCCCCCAGTGCTCCTCGCAGGCTTCCCGAGAAATGCAGCTGCAAGGGCAGCTCACACCCGGGGGGCCAGGGCGGGGGCCACAAGCGGAGTCGGAGTAACGGGGCCTCGCGGGGGTCAGCCCTGGTTTGGGCTGGTCGGGGGTCGCTGCAGAGTTGGACGGGGCTCCGGGAGCCGAGGAGCATGAGAAGGAGCAAGGCTAGGGCTCCGGGGAGACGGACGCGTGCTTCCAGCCGCAGCTCGGAGTCCCCGGGCCCCTGAAGCCGACACTGTACCCTGGGGGTCGGGGCAAATGCGGGCCAGAGGGAGGTGCTGGCCTCTGAGCTCTCCGCTGCCCTCGGGGTGTCTCCCAGGCTTTCAAAAGCTCCCCGGAGGTCAAGGAGCGGATGGTCCGGGCCTACGAGCTCATGCTGGGCTTCTACGGGATCCAGCTCAAGGACCGGAAAACAGGCCGCGTGTGCCGAGCCCAGAACTACCAGAAACGCTTCCAGAACCTCAACTGGTGAGGCCGCCCCTCCCGCCCGGGCCCCCACCGCCCGCAGCCGGGGGGTCCGCACAGCAGGCCTAGGTGGGGAGGAGGCCTGCAGGGCGCCTGCCTGAGGCTCTGGGCACCCGCCTTGCTTGCGGGGCAGGGAGGCCCGACTTGATGGGGTGGGGGAACTAAAGAGCGAACGCCTCTGGAGTCCGCTGGCTTCTTGGCTGCGCCCTCCCGCCCACATGGGCATGGGTCAGGTTGCCGATGGCACGCTGTCACAGCGTCCCTAAGCCTCCCGCCCAGTCGGAGCTGAGGCGTGCAGGTAACTGAGGCCCCCGAGCTGGGCTCCTGCTCCTGCCATGGCGGGGGGGGGGGGGGGTGCTCCGCAGAACCAAGGAGACCGTCACCTTGCTAAAGACACATCAGAGTCCCAACCCGCACGGTCGACCCCCGTGGCCGTTTTCCGGGGAGCCGGGGAGGGGCCCTGGGGGGTGAGCGAGGCCGGGCGGGGGCGGGCTGTCGTGGGCTGAGAGCCGCCCGCCCTCCCGCGCAGCCATCCAGCGCCCCTCTGTGCCCCACCAGGCACAGCCACAACAACCTCCGAATCACGCGCATGCTCAAGTCCCTGGGCGAGCTGGGCCTGGAGCACTTCCAGGCGCCCCTGACACGCTTCTTCCTGGAGGAGACGCTGGTGCGCCGCGAGCTGCCGGGCGTGCGGCAGAGCACGCTGGACTACTTCGTGTTCACCGTGCGGTGCCGGCACCAGCGCCGCGAGCTGCTGTACTTTGCCTGGGAGCACTTCCGGCCCCGCTGCAGGTTCGTCTGGGCGCCGCTGGAGGAGCTGCGGAAGTTCAGACCCTGCTCTCCGCCCTGCTCGCCGCGCACCGGCCCGCGGTGGGCCAGGCGGGAGAAGAGCCCGCGGGACCCCGTCCCCGAGGCCAGCGCCCCGGGGCAGCCCTGCGGGCCCGCGAGGGGCGAGGAGGGGGGCCGCGAGCTCGAGGGTCTGCGGCCGCCCAGCCCAGAGCCCCGGGAGGCAGACGCCTTGGAGAGGGGCCCGGGAGGCCAGGTGGGCAGGGAGCAGGGTTCTCCAAACCCCAAGGAGAGCAAGAAGAGGAAGCTGGAGGCGAACCTGCGGGAGCGGGCCCCCGGGGAGCCGGGCCCGAGCGCCGCGGAGGTGGACAGGATCGCGCGGAACCTGGAGGGCTGCGCCCTCGGCCAGGGCGGCCTCGGCGAGGGGCCCCAGGAGGCGGGCAGCCAGGCCCCGGGGGAGGCCGAGCAGCCCTGCCCCCAGCCCCCGGGGGCCAAGGTGGCCGACGAGGTGAGGAAGCGAAGGAAGGTGGACCAGGGTGCCCGGGACAGCACTGGGGTGGCTGCCACCTGGCCCCCTGCCCCTTCAGGGTGCCCAGAGGCCGAGGAGGGTGAGAGCGGGATCGGAGAGGAAGCGGACGGTCAGGCAGAGCCAGGGCAGGGTGTCCCCCGGAGCCCAGCCAGCGCTGCGGGACCCGCCGAGCAGGAGGGACCCGCCGAGCAGGGGGGTCCCACAGAGGTGGGGGAACACGCGGAGCAGAGGGAACCAGAGGAGGAGGGGGGTCCCGCGGAGCAGGGGGGTCCCACAGAGGTGGGGGAACACGCGGAGCAGAGGGAACCAGAGGAGGGGGAGCCCGCGGAGCAGAGGGGACCCGCGGAGGAGGAAGAGCTCGCGGAGGTGGGGGGACCCGCGGAGGCGGAGCAGGTGAATGGGAGGGCGGAGGCCTCAGAGGCGGAGCCTTCCGGCCAGCCCGGGACACCTTAAGGGATGGGACGCCCATTCGCTCATTGTCTCTGGCCTGGGCCGCGTTTCTGGCTGCTCCCAGGGCCCAGCTCTGCTGGCCTCACTCTCGTGGTCAGTGGTCACTGCAGTAGACACTACGACTGCCAGAAGGACAGACCCGCCCTGGATGACGGCCAAGGACTTGGGGACCCTCACCTCAACCCCACTTCCTCTCGCCTCCTTTCTCTGGGCCGTGCCCGGCCCCGTCTTTGTAAACTGGCCCTTGAGAGCCTGGGGGTGGCAGTGGGAGGTCGTTTTCTGAGTCTGGTGCCCAGGCCTTTTCTGAATAAACTCACGTGACCTTGAGTGTTGGGGCACAGAGCCCCCCTTCCTGACACTGGCCTTTCTATGTCAACACCGAAGGGGAGGGCCCTGGAGCTCGCACCTGGCGTGGGGGCCTAGTTCTGGGAGTTGGGGGCTGGGACCCACGTCCTGTTTTCAGTGATCGCATTGCTGGTCTGGCCTGAGCTGTGGGGCGGGTCGCACTGGGGGTCATTGTGGAAGGAGACCCCGCCTTAACTTTCCTCAGTGCTGGCGGGACGGGGGCCCCCCTTCGTCACCAGCTCGCCTCCCCCACCTGGCCGGCTGGAAGGGGGACCCCAGGCGCCTGAGCTCAGGTCTGGCTCGGTGACAGCGCTGGGGTAGGGGTGGGCGTCCGACACTGAGTCTCCCCAGCAAGTCCAGTGGCCCCAGTGGGCAGTGTCCTCTGCAGACCCTCATGGGCTCAGGTTCAGGTGCAGAAGCCTGGAGTCAGAAGTGGATCCCGGGGGAGGGGCTCCGTGCCAGCAGTGGGGGCCCGGGGACCCCCAGACTTGGAGGAGAGTGATGGCTCAGAACAGATGGTGCACTGCCAGCCCCTCTGGCTCCTTGGGCCGCAAGGCAGGGCCTGCTCTCCGATGCGGGGGCAGGGCCTCTCCCGGCAGCAGGTGGGGGGTCTGGACGAGCCGGGAGCGGGTGGGGGCGGGTCGCTCCCCTGAGGCTGAGCTGGAGGCCGGCCGGTCCCCCCCACTCTAGTTGAGCAGGACCCCTGGGGCCACGCCCGGCTTGTGAGTGCCGGGCGCAGAGCTGGGCAGTGGGGTGACTTGCCCCCAGCCCTGCCCTCCTCCGGTTTCCTAGGATGACCCCGACTGGGCTGGAGGGCAGGACCTTTGCTCTTGGCCCTTCGCCGTAAACTTCACCCGCCAACGGGAGGGTGTGGCCAGGCCTGAGGAGCGGCCATAGCCCAGCAGCGAAAGGAGGCTCTGCTTTTAGGGCCACAGGTGTGGCCCATGGAGGGTCGCATGCTAGGGGTCCAGTTGGAGCCACAGCCACAGCAACGCGGGATCCAGCCGTGTCTGCGACCTACACCACAGCTCCCGGCAACGCCAGGTCCTTAACCCACTGAGTGAGGCCAGGGGTCAAACCCCCGCCCCCATGGATGCCCGTCAAGTTCATTACCGTCAAGCCACAATGGGAACTGTGGGAGGTTTACTGAGTCCATCTGCTTCCCCGCACGCCCGCTCCCGGGTTAATTCCCATCCACTCAAAAGTCCTGGGTTCCCACCTGCAGAAACCAAGCTCCTCCCGAAGCGGCATTTCCCAGGGATCCTGATGCCGCAGAGGGGCCGGGAATCTGAGCGTCCGGGGGCTCCGGGGGTGACCCGGCTGTTGGGGTGAGGCAGGGCCGCCCCGGCTCGTGAGGGAGGGCGCGGCAGCCTCAGGGCTGTTCACGCTCTGGCTGGGCCCCCGGTCCCCGTGGCACCTCGTCTCCTCTGCCAAGGCCACAGCTTTGCTCTCGGGGCGGCGGGTGTGGGGGGGTCTAGCCTTTGCCAGGGCTGGTCTCGGGCACAGACAATGCAGCACAGTTGAAGTTGGGGGTGAGTGCCCGGCCTGGCAGGCGTGGCCCTGGACTTCTGCCTGCGGCGGGGCCCAGAGTGGGAGCCGTGGCCGTCTGGCCCCTGGGGCAGGCAGTTCCCCCTCCCTGGGGGTCTCCCTGGGCCTTGGGCCGCCCGGGCCCCTCTGAGGACCTGGGAGGGTGTGAGCCACCCCACCCTCCGACGGGCCCGAGCTGCCCCATCCGCCGAGGCGCCCTCGACGTGGTCTTCTCCAGCTCTGCACCGGGCGAACACCGATGGAGAAAAGGGCCTCTTTCTTTCTCACTAAAAGGTGGGTGTGTAACGCCCCAGTCCCGGGTTAATTTTAACTCAGAGGCTGGCCGAAAGCTGCCATGGGCTTCTTTTCCTCCGGGCTGCTCGGCAGGGAGCGCGGAAGCCCCCGCCCACCCAGGTGGGCCCGGCTGAATGGGGGGCTTGTGCGCCGGCCTGTGGGGCGGGAACTGGCGGCCAGCCCGGCGCCAGCCCCGCCCGCTGAGCCAGCTCGAGGCCGGCTGCTGCGTCCGCGCCGCTCAGAGTGAGAGCGCAGCCATGGCCGGAGCCCCCACCCTGGCCCTGCTCCTGCTGGGGCAGCTCCTGGCTGCCACCGTGGCCGTGACCGAGGCGCAGGTGAGTGCAGGGCTCTGGGCGCCCTGGGCTTGCCGTCCAGCGCAGCCCGGGGCGGGGGGTCCTCCGCTCCAAGGTCAGAGCAGCCAGCGAATAAGCCCCCCCCACTCCTCCCTCACAGCAAGAGAGCCAGGACGCCCAGGGCACTTGGGGACGGTGGGCACAGCCTTGTCACCCCGTAGCCCCTCGCCGTCCGGGCACAGGCTCGCCGTCGCCTGGCTGAGCCGGAGACGACCCTGGGCTGCCCCTTGCTCACCGGGTGGGGGCCGGCGTCTGCCAGCCCTGTGCTGGCACCAAAGAGGCACAGTGTCATCTTTGTCCCTTTCGAGGCTTGGCCAAGTGAGGAAGGCAGGGTGCCGCCATAACCTGAGGCTCTGGGGTCCCTGAGGAGGGCTGGGGTCGCTGGCCCCTAGACAGGCCCTGGCAGCTCCCCAGACTGAGAAGAGAGGACCCTGAGGTGGGGCGGGGGGGCCAAGGCCACACAGGGACAAGCCCAGCAGGAGAGGGTGGGGGTGCAGCTGCCTGATGACTTTTGTCTGTTTCAGAAAGTGGGACCTCGAGGCCCCCCCGGCCCCCAAGGGCCACCTGGGAAGCCGGGCAAGGACGGCACTGACGTGAGTTTGGGGGCTAAGACAGGCCACGGCTTCTGTGGGCTTCTCGCTCCAGCCCAGCCTCCCTGAGTGCCAGGCTCGATGGAGAGAAAAGCACCCCCACCTCCAGGGCCAGGGCTGGCTCAGCACCCGCCTTGGGGGGTGCGAAAGGGGACAGAGAGGATCCTTGTTCCTCGCCGGGCAGACCCCGGGCCCTGCCTCCCAACGCGGGCGGCCGTGGCCGTGTGTGCTCTTTGGATGGGACACGCGGACATTGAGCTGCGAGGGACCCAGGACAGTCCCTGGAGGGGTCCAGGCTCCTGCTTTCTGGGGTGGAGGCCCGGGGTGGGTCCTGGCCCCTGGGTGGGTCTTGGCCGCTGCTGGGGGTCAGAGCCCCCCACGGAGGGGGCTTGGCCAGCTCTGCTCCACAAACGGCCTCTTCCAAGGGCACCCCAGCCTGTGTGCGAGCCAGGCAGCGTGGGGGGGCAGGCGAAAGCCCGCAGCCCAACCCCAGACCCCCATGGGGTGAGAGCGCCCTCCCCGTCATGTCCAGAAGAGTCAGGCCCCCAGGCCTCTCCCCACCGGTATTGCTCCCCGGTTGGAGCCCCCAGACTAGTCCTCGGCTTCCTGAGTCCCCAGGGCCTTGCCTGGCCCTTAAGGAGCCAGAGTCTTCCCCGGCCACGCCCCTGTAGGCCCGTCACCCAGGGCAGCCACGTCAAGCCCTGGACACAGGTGCCCCCCCAGCCCCCCCCGTTCCCGGTGGGACTGGGGACCGGGGCCCCAGGGCTCCGAGCAGCCTGGAGCCGGGCCCCACTCTTCCTTCTGGGGACGTTTCCACTTGCAGCGCGGCCGGGAAGCCTCGGGTGAGCATCAGATGCGGGGGGCGGGGGCTGCAGGCCGCCTCCATCCTCCACGTGCGGGGGCTGCACTCCCACCAGGTTCGGACGTGTCTCAGGCGGTCGAGGGTGGGCCGTGACGCTCCCTCCCGTCGCCCTGGGGGCGTCCGCGGGCCCTTCCAGTGAGCGGAAGCCCCGTCCGTCCCGCTCGCCCCTCTCCCCGCCACGGCCCCTGCGCCCGGCCCCGGAGGGAGGTGCCCCAGACGTGGGCAGCAGGGCGAGGGCCCAGCTCGGCCCCCCTGGGACGGAGTATCCGGGGGATGCTTGGTCACGTGTGCGTGTTCCCCCTGCAGGGAGAAGTCGGTCCCCCAGGTGTGCCTGGGCCCTCGGTGAGTGTCCTGGCCGCGGTGCGGGTGGGGAGCGGGCCTCTTTCTGGTCTGGAGCCGGGAGGGCCTAAAGCAGGTCATTGACACCCCTTCCCAGCAGAGGGGAGGCGCGGGGGCAGGGGACAGGGGACAGTGCTGTCAGAGGCCCCACAAATGAGCGGGGTTCTGTGCTCGCTGCGGGTACCACAGAGGGAGCTCCTGGCTCTTAGCCGCAGAGGCCAGGCCGTGCTGGTGAGCGTCCTGCCGTCGGGCCGAAGGAGCGGAGGGGGCGAGCCCCAGCTGGGTCTGCAGGCCTGCGGGTCTGGGCCCTGGGGAGGGGCCTCCCGGGCTGCTGGCCATGCCCCCCCGACGCACTTGTCTTCCCGGCGACAAGCTCCTCACGCGCTGCCCTTTTCCCCACAGGGACCGAAAGGGGCCCCCGGGAAGCCGGGCGAGCGAGGAGAGGCTGGGCTGCCGGGACTGCCCGGGGTGGACGTGAGTGTGCTGGGCTCCTGGGGAGCCCCCCGCCCGCTCCCCCATTCCCCTCCGGGCCTGGAGGGCCTCTGCCCCAGTGCCCGGGACTCGGCTTAATTGCGGCTCTCCAGCTGGGCCTCCTCAAGCAAAAAACCCGTCCCAGGAGGGTCTCTGGATGTCCCCAGCAGGGGTCCCTTGGCCTTAATACCAGAGCCGACGCAGAGCCTGCGCCCGGGAGGGGTGAGGTCCCGCCAGCGCTTGCTTCTCTGGGAACAAAGGCCCATTATCCAGCCACCTCCAAGCCCCCCCATCGCCCCCACCCGCTACCTGCATCAGGGCCGTCAGGACCAGAGGCTTTGCGAGCACTGGCTGCGGGGCTGGGGGGCCGTGTCTGCGAGGCGGACTTGACGGCTCCAGCAGGTTCCCCTGGCCACTGGCTGCCCCCAGGACACGCGAGGGACCATGGATGGGGCCAGGAGGGGAAATGCCAGTCCCGAGGGTCTTTGTGACTTCACTTAGGGAAGGGCCGGGGCGGCTCTCTCCCCTGCGGGGACGCGTCACGTGACCCTCCAGCCCTCCTTCCACCTCCTCCCCCAGGGTCTGACTGGGCAGGATGGACCCCCTGGACCCAAGGGCGCCCCTGGAGAACGGGTAAGGCAGAGGCGGGGTCCCGGCCAGGGGTAGCCAGGCTGAGCCCTGCCTGGCCCCAGGGAATGAGGCTGGTGGCTCTGAGGGCAGCTGCCGTGACTGCAGTGACTGGACTGTCTGGGACCTGCCCCTGCAGTGGGGGGAGGGGCAGGAGGGCAGGTGGCCCCCCGTGGGAAGTGCCCCCCACCCCGTCTCATGCCCCGCTCTGGTCAGAGCTGTCCTGGCTCCCAGACTGTGGGCGCGGGGGCTGGTGTGGCTGGGGAGTGACTGGCCCCACGCCCCCCGTCCCTCCCCTGCGACCCTCTGTGCCCACCCGAGGGCCTGCAGCCCCCCAGCCTTCCCGCATGCACGGCCTTCGGGTACAGGGACCTGGGAGGGAGGGGACAGGTTTGCAAACGCAAGTGAGAACACCTGGCTCCCGCCCTCCCTTGACGCCTGGTTTCCTCCTGCAGGGCAGTCTGGGCCCCCCGGGACCGCCTGGGCTGGGGGTGAGTACTGGTCCTTTCTCGTCCCACGGGAGTGGGGGGCCCCAAGACTCCGGGCCCAGCCCTCTCTGCAGCTTCTCCTGGGGGCTGCTCCCTGGCTGGGGTCCTGAGAGCTGTCTGGGCTGCACCCTCTCCCCCGGCGCTCGGCCGCCTGCCTGCCCACCTGACCGGCTCGGGGGAGGGGACTGGGGGGGTGGGGGGGTGGGGGGCTGGGGGGCGACCCCTCAGGGCCCAGCAGGTTCTGACCCGCTGCTTGGTGTTGCAGGGCAAAGGCCTCCCTGGACCCCCCGTGAGTACCCACAGCCCTTGACCTCCCAGTGCGCCCCCTAAGCATGCCCCCCCACACCCAGCACGCCCCCTCCCAGCTTGCTCCCCACACCCAGAGCCGACCTGGCCTCCGCGTCCCAGGGCTGGGGGTGGGGCTTAGGTCCCGCCCTGTGTGGGAACCCAGGGTCCCCAGGGCCTGGGGTGCAGACCCCCTCTCTCACTTCTTCCCTCCCCAGGGAGAGGCAGGGGTGAGCGGCCTCCCCGGTGGCATCGGCCTGCGGGGCCCCCCGGTGAGTGGCTGCCAGGACTCCCCCAGCTTCAGCCTCGGGGCCCCAGCTTTTCTTCCTCTTGCCCTCCCCTCCTCCCTCCCCCCTTCCCCTCCCCCTCCCCCCTTCTAGGTGGGCCCAGTGGCTGACACCCACGGTCAGGGCAGACCAGGTCTCCGGGGGCACGGGGCGGGGGGGGCAGTGGCCGCGAGCATCCGGTAAGAGCGTCTTCAGAGCGGGCGCTGGTCCCGCCCTAAGCCGTAGTCCCCACAGGGACCTTCTGGACTGCCAGGCCTCCCTGGCCCACCGGGACCCCCGGGACCCCCCGTGAGTACCAGGCAGGGGCTCCAGAGCTTCTGGGGGGGGGTCTCAGGCGTGGATGTTGACTGTGGGGTGGGCTTGGCTCCGCTGTCTCCAGGACGCCCGTCCTAAGGGCCCCGGGACCCATGGCTTTGTGGAGACCCCTGGCCACGAACCATGCTCGGGTCCGGGGACTGGGAGGGCAGCGGCTGGGTCAGCTGACCTGCGGCTGGTGGGGCTCAGGCCTGGCGGCCACTCTGCCCCAAGGGCAGGTGGTTTCTGTCGTTGTCACTGCCCTGCAGATGGGCCAGCAGCCCAGGCACTGGCCACTGGGGGGTGAAGGGCCCCCGGGTCCCCTGGGGGTCCTGGGAGGAGGGAGGGAGGCGGGCTGTGTCAAGCTGGCGTCTCCGTCTTCTAGGGTCACCCAGGCGTCCTCCCCGAAGGCGCTACAGACCTTCAGGTGGGCACGCGCAGCCTTTGGGAAGCCTTTTGTGGGGGTGCCTGTCTTGGTGGGAGGGGCTTCGGGCCTGTCTGGAGAGCATGGTGGTGGGGGGGCGGTTAAGGACAGGGGTCCCTAGGGACACGGGGCTCAGTGCAGGCGGCACCGGCTCTGGGCGCACCCTCTGCCCCCCACCCCAGCATTAGTCCCTGTGGGCCGCTAGCATCACTCTAGCCGTTCCCTGCGCCCCCCGCACTAGTCCAGCTGTGTCCCCCTCACCGCACATGCGGAGCTCATTTAAGCAAAAGCCCACGTTCAGCAAGCCCGCTCCCCGCACCCCACGCCCCGCACGGGCACAGCCCCGCTTCGGGCGCCGTCAGCGAGCTGGGCCACACCAGAGGCTCAGACAGGAGCTTCTCCTGTCACAGAGGTTTCCAGACCCAAGTCTGGGACCCACTTTTATCTTGGTTGTTGAGCTTTGTGTGTCTTACGAAAAAAGAAGTGACTTCAGAGAGGCCGGGCCTGTGGGCCCCCTCTGGGAGCAGCCCAGCCCGCGGCCTGTGAGACCCTTGGCGCCCCGGGGAGGGGAGGGCGGCGGGCTGCAGGGGATGGTGCCGGCCCTGGGTCTGACCAGCTGGAACGCTCTAGAGACCCCAGGCTTGGCGCGGCAGCCTATGCTCCAGGGCCCTCGCCCCTCCCTGGGGCATCTCTGTCACCATGGGGACCGATGAGCCGAGCTGGCCGCGGAGCCCAGCGTGGGAGAAAGGCCCCATTGTGAAGCTGGCAGCCACCGCTCTGAATAGCCGCTTAGAAGTGGGGCTGCACTGGGGCTGAGAGCGGGCGGCTGCCGTCTGGCTCCCCCAGCGCCCGCCCCGCCTGCCCCCAGCCCTGAGTGATGCTGCTGGCTCCTGGAGGCCCCGGGGCAGTCCCCTCTCCTGCGTGGGATGGCCGCTGGGTTCTGACCTCAGCGAAGGCCCCTTTTGGTCTGGGAGGGCTCTGACCGCTCGGTTCCCCTGCAGTGCCCCGCCATCTGTCCGCCAGGCCCCCCGGGGCCCCCAGGAATGCCAGGGTTCAAGGTGAGCAGTCCCCAAGGGTCCATTTGGGCCTCAGCCTGCCTTCACACCGCGTGAAGCGGCCGGGCCCCCACGGGCTGAGAGCCAGGGGAAGGGGGGAAGGGGGTCCAGAAAGCCTGCCAATGTTCCTGAAAGAAAGGGGGGCCGGCCTCCCACCCTGTTGAGGGGCCTTGCTCTGTCCCCCGTCCCCATTCGGCACTGGCGATCTGGAGATCCGCGAGGCACTGGCCTGGCCCCGCCCCTTCCCTGGCCCCGCCCCTTCCCTGGCCCCGCCTCGCTCCTCCCACCCTGGCCTCAGTTTCCCCATCTGGGCTGGGGCCGTGCAGGGCTGCCTGGGGGCCGGGTCTGTGACTGTCCGCCCACCGCTGACTTGCAGGGACCCACCGGCTACAAAGGGGAGCAAGGAGAAGTTGGCAAGGATGGCGAGAAGGTGAAGGCGGGCGGTGGATGGGTGGCGCCCTGGGGTGGGGCTGGCCACACCCGGGCACGCTGTGAGTGCGTGACTCCTGTGCACGCCTGGCCGCAGAGCTGGGTGGTCCGGGGCTGGGCCTCTGCCCAGGGCCGCCACCTGGCCTCACTGGGACGCCCCAATCTCGGGCAGGCCCACTGCGGGCGGGGGAAGGTTGGCTTCGGCTCACAGTGGCCCCAGTGGTCCCGTCACACCCCCCATGGCCGCTGCCCTGGGGGCGTCTGTCCTCACCCACAGGCCGGGGCTGAGGCTGGGTGCCCTCCAGTGTGGCGGGCACGGCCTGACCACCACGTGAGCAGCAGAGGGGGCCGCCCCGGGCAGGAGGAGGGGTCTGGGAAGGGCTGGGTCCTTGCTGGACAGAGGACAACCTCTCTGGAGAAGGACCCAAGCCCTCAGCCTCAGCGGCTCAGCTGTGAAGCTGTGAAGCTGAGCAGCCCCCGAGGGCTCGGGTGGGCAGACAGGCGGGCATGGAGAGGTGCCGGGAGAGCTCGGGGCCCACCCCACTCACAGCGCCTTGTCTGCCTCTTGCAGGGTGACCCGGGCCCCCCTGGGCCCCCCGGCGTCCCGGGGACCGTGGGGCTGCAGGTGAGTGGAGGAGGGGTGGGGACGTGTGACAGGAGCCCCTGGGACGGCTCAGGGCCGGAGGGACGGGCTGGGGTCCTGCCTCTGCGGGCTGCTCCGCGCGGGGCCAAGGCCAAGGGCTGGTGGGGAGGAACCAGGACCCTTCGGTGACTCCTGGGGGTGCGAGTCTGGGGGCTGCTGGCCTGGCTCTACAGCTCCAGCTCTCTCCCTGTAGGGCCTGCGGGGCCTGCGGGGCCTTCCAGGGCCGCTCGGACCGCCCGGGGACCGGGTAAGTCTGCAGGGCCCCCGCCAGCCGGTCCAGACGGGGTCCCGTGAGCGCTGGCCTCACCAGTGGCCGTAGGCGGGCTGCTTCTGGGCCTGCAGTCGCTGGACGGTTCCCCTGACCGGGGCTGTGGAGGTGTTTGTGGCTCAGGCCCGGGGGGGATGGGCGGGGCCGGTGGGGGAGGCAGGAGCGTTCGGGGCCCCCGGGGGGCTACCTGGGGCAGGGCGCCTCCGGGAGCTGGGCGTTCTGGGGGATGCTGGCCAGGCTTCCACGAGAGGCCTCAGAGGCCCCCTTCTCCTCCACAGGGTCCCATTGGGTTCCGAGGGCCCCCCGGGATCCCAGGAGCCCCTGGGAAAGTGGTACGTGTGTGTCTGGGGGGGGCTACAGGCTGTGTTCTCGCCTCCCGCCCCCTCTCGCCTCCCCGCCCCTGCCCCCTGGGCTGTGCTCACCCTGGGCTGTGCTGACCTGCCCCACGGCCACACCCGGGGGCTCACGTGCTGCGCCCCTGGGCAGGTGCCAGAGGCCACACCTGGGGGCGAGTCTACCAAAGGACTCACTCTGTCCGTGTGGAGGTTCGTGTTGTCTTTCCAGAAGTGAAGTGAGGTGCGGTGAGCGTCTGGCCGGCCTCTGCGACCCTCGGCAGTGTCCCCCCTCGACGCTGGCTGTCCCCCACCCCCCTCAGTCCAGCTCTCCCACCTTTTTTCTGGGGGAAGTTCCCCAGACCAGGGCTTGGACCCACATGGCAGCAGTGTCAACACCAGCTCCTTAGCCCACTGAGCCACTGGGGAACTCCTCTCCCACCTTCTTGAGTTAATCCTCCACTTGTCATTTCAGGGTGACAGAGGCGAGAGGGGCCCAGAGGGGTTCCGCGGCCCCAAGGGCGACCTTGTAAGTGAACGCACCTAGGTTCTCTGGGACCTTCCTCGGAAGAGCCTGATGGGGGGCGGGGGGGACCTCCAGAGGCAAGTTCAGCGAGGCGTGGCGGCTGCCTTCCCCTGGGGCGGGCAGGTGGGAGCCCGGGACAGTGCCCCGCCGGGCTGGGGCCCCTGCCTGCCCCCGGCCCCCTGCCCGGGCAGCTCTCCCAGGAGCCCTGCGGTGGCCCCTTGAAGCTGCCGTCTCCTAACCCTCCCCGGAGGGGCCAGAGCACCACCCTCCCCCCGGGGTCTGAGTCCTGACGCCTGGCGGTTGGGACCCGATCTCGTGCCCAGGCTGCCCCCGCCCCCGCCGCCCCGGGAAATGGAGACACACACCACTCGGGTTGAGGGGATGTGACCGTCAGGCAACTCCTGAGGTCAGCTGAAGTGACTGCTTCCAACCAGCCCGGCTCCCTCCCGAGCCTGGTGGCCAGAGGTCCGGGAGGCTGCCTGGCCCGGCCGGCACGACCCCGCGCCTAGAACGGGCTGGGCGGGGCGCTCGGCACATCCCCCCGAACCCCGGGACCTGGTGAGGCAGCCCGCGAGGGGCGGTCGCCACCGTCCTGACTGCGGTGCCTTGCGCGTCTTTTAGGGCAGACCTGGTCCCAAAGGCGTCCCCGGCATGCCCGGGCCGGGCGGAGAGCCGGTGAGTGGCCGCGGCTGCCAGCGCGGGGCCGGGCTGGGGGGGGGGGGCCCGCTTCCCCGGGAGGATGATCCTTGCACGGTCGGGCTCCGCGGGCTTCTGGCCCCGCCTGGTTTAAGGCTCTCCTGTCACCGGCTGGAAGTGCCTGACGGCGGTGAACAGTCCCCAGATTCCGTTCCGCCTGAGGCTGCAGATTGTGTCCAGACCGCGCAGAGGAAGGGGGTCTCAGGCTGAGCTCGTCTGTGTGTGTGTCAGGGGCGGGCATCCTGGGGGCCCTGCCACGCGCCCACGCTCAGCCTGGGCCGCCGCCTCCTCCCGCCCCCTCCCCACCTCGGCCCCTGGGAAGCCCCCGCCCCCAGGCAGAGCACCGCGGGCCTGGCAGAGGGGGCAGGGCTCCGCCACCGTCCAGCACGTGGCTGGGGGCTTAGGCAGGCCTGAGCCGGGTCCTGGCTCCCAGGCCGGTTTCCGAGTACGTAAAGCGGGCACAACTCCTTGGCCACAAAGGGTCTGGGTGGACTGGGGGGCAGCGTGTGGCCTGGGTGCGCCCTCCCCACCCTCCTCTGCTCGAAGGGAGGGCAGCAGGCCACCACCTGCCCACCGAGCCCAGCATGGGCCAGCCTGGTGCGGGTGCGGGTGCGGGTGGGGAGGGGGCTGCCTGGAGGGCGGGCAGGCTGGGGAGGAGGGTCTCCTGCCCGCGGGCCTCACAGCATTGGGTCCGCAGGGCATGCCGGGCAAGGACGGCCGGGACGGTGTGCCGGGACTCGACGGCGAGAAGGTTGGTACCGGCTGGCGGCCTGCACGGGAGGAGGGGCCTGCGGGGGGTTCAGCCTCCACGGCCTCAGCACCCCGTGTCCCCCCAAACCCCCACAGGGAGAAGCCGGCCGCCACGGTGCCCCAGGAGAGAAGGGACCCAATGGGCTGCCGGTGAGTGAGTGCACGGGGCTTCCTGGCGAGTCCCCAGGGACGGTGCCAGCGGTCACCTCGGTGTGTCCCCCAAGTGGGGCGCGTGTTCGGGGCTGTGCGTCGAGGCCGGAGAAGTTGTAGGCGCCCCTCTGGCTTCGTGTGCCTCTGCGGACGCGGCAGCTCTGACCTCTGACCTCTGTCCTGCAGGGCCTCCCTGGACGAGCAGGGTCCAAGGGCGAGAAAGGAGAGCTGGTACGTGGCTGCTTTCTCGGGGCCGGGGGAGACAGAGGCCACAGCCTGGACCCTGGAGGGGGCTTACGAGCAGGTTCTCAGGGTGCTTCCTTCCCTGCAGGGCCGAGCTGGAGAGCTGGGCGAGGCTGGCCCCTCGGGAGAGCCCGGTGTCCCCGTGAGTGCCTGTACCCCCCCCACCCCCCACCCCCCACCCCACGTGCAGGGACCCTGCCGACACCCTGTCCCCTTCCCCACGTGCAGGGAGATGTTGGCGCCCCCGGGGAGCGCGGCGAGGCTGGCCACAGGGGCTCGGCGGTAAGTGGGGAGTGAAGGGGGTATGGGCGCGGCGCCGCGGCCGAGTGGCCCCACTTTTGGGGCAGGCCAGGCCAGGCCGCGGTGGCCTTTTAGATGCAGGAACGGCCCAAACCCGGGAGAGCGGGGACACGGCGATGGCCAGGCCCGAGCTGTCCTGCGCCGGAGACCTCTGTGCTTGGGGAGCCGCGGCCCGGCCCCCGCCCGAGCGGGCAGCCCTGCCTCGCGGCCCAGGACGGACCGAGACGATGCCAGCACCAGCCGCGGGGCCCAGGGCGGCCATGCCTGGCACCGAGTCCGGCTGGCGCAGGGGGCCCAAGGGCAGGCCTGACCTCTGCTACCCCCAGGATGCCCCCCGCGGGGGCGCCGGAGCTGGACTCACCCTCTGCTTCTGCCTTTCAGGGGGCGCTGGGCCCGCTGGGTCCGCCAGGGGCGGCTGGTGTCCGTGGCTTCCAGGTGGGCGGCTTGTGCCCGGGGCTGCCAGGCTGGGGAGGCTCCCTCTGGGTGGTTTGTGGGGAGGGTCCCCGGGCTCCCTGGGTGCTAACGAGCTTGTCCTTGTCCCCAGGGCCCTAAGGGCAGCGCAGGAGCCCCCGGCCTGCCGGGCCCCCAGGGCCTCCGAGGCGGCTTAGGCGAACGGGTGAGTGGCTGTTCCAGCGAGCGTGTCCAGCCCCCGCGCCTGGCCCCGCCGCCCCCAGGACACACAGCGGCCCCGTGTCCGAGGCCCCACAGGGGAGCTTCGCTGTCGGAGCCCAGTAAGCAGGCGTTCGGGCCGAGGGGCGACTGGCAGAGGGCACACGGACAGTGTGAAACCCGGCGCCTGTAGTCACTGTCGCTGCTTCTAACGCTGAGGCTCTCCCAAGGGGCTTTGCACAGTGGCGGGTTCACCTGGGTCCCTCTTGTACTGTGACACTCAGGACACAGAGGGCCCGAGTCCAGCTGGTGGTCACCAGATGACCGGGGGACCCAGGAGGAGGCTGTGGGTCTGCTCCGGCCTGGCCTCGCGACACCAGGTCCCTGGGGGTCCCAGTGCCTTCCTGGGCCAGCCGCCTGCCTCTTGTCCCCGCCAGCAGCGGCCCTGGGTTTGTGGGGCCACGGAAACCGGGACAGGGGGCCCTTCATTGGTCTCCGGGCAGGAAATTCCAGGGATCAGGGCATGCCAACGACTCCAAGGCCTCAGGTGTGGGGAGAGGCAGACCCTGGGGCCGTGCCCATCCTGGGCTGGGGGTGGGGGCCGTTCCTGCCCGCCCCCAACGGTTGCCTGCATTTTGCAGCCACAGGGACGGATCTTGCCCTTAGGCCGGGTTCTTTCTTGGGCTGCTGTCCGAACGCTGGGGTCTTACTTTAATGTCTTTGGGGCGATCCTGGCAGCCACACCCCCAGCCCCATCCACTGCGAAGAGGTTCACAGGGCAGCTGGCCCCTCTCAGGACGGTGCCCAGCCCGAGGCCTAACTGTCACCTGCAGGGCCTGTGAAACCATCACACCCTCGCAGGCGCTGCCACGAACCCCTAAACCGACAAGGGTTCTACCGAAGGTCCTGGACACTCCAGGGACAGGCCTGGAGCAGCGCGGGCCCAGGGCGGGGCGCGGGGCGCCTCGGGGATGCCCGCCGCGCTAACGCCAGGCCTCTCCCCCCAGGGCCCCAGAGGAGCCGCAGGCCCAAAGGGCGACCAGGTGAGCGGGCGCTGTCCAGGGCGGGCGGGAGCCGTCTCCTTCTGACTTTGCCTCCGACGGCTCTGGGCACCCAGCCCGGGAGCCGACCGGGGCCTGCGAGCAGCTTCCTGGGTGCGAATGGCAGCGCCAGGCCACTGGCTCCTAGACCCAGAGGCTGCCTCCAGGCGAGGCCCTGGCTCCTCCAGGCGGCCTCCTCCCTCTGCCAGGCCGGGGGCGGGGGGCTGCGGCTCTGCCCCCACCTCCCATTAGCCCTGGGAGGGGACGGCCTACACCCACCTCAGCTCCGCTCCCGGGCCACCTGGCGCCCGCCCCGGGCCTGGACCGCGAGCGCAGCTCCCGGCAGAGCTGGAGAGGCTGCGTGGGGAGGTGGCCGACCTGGGGCTGTGTCGTTTCAGGGCATCGCGGGCTCTGATGGCCTTCCCGGGGACAAAGGAGAGCTGGTGAGTGTGACCGCTGGCCTCACTGGCTGGGGTGGGAGCCGGGCAGCGTCCGCAGGTCCAGGCGGGCCGTGGGCAGCCGAGGCCCGGGCGCTGAGCGGGCCGGCTTCTCTGCCCTGCCTCCTGCGCTCCGTCGGGGCCGCTCCGAGTTGAGACTCGACACAAGGAAAGTGCCCCCCACCCAGAACTAAGACTCAGGTAAAGTGGGGAATAAAATCCTCCACTGAGGTCGCTGACAGCGACCCTGCAGGGGGAGGCAGACAAGGACAGTCGGCGAGCTTGGGGAGAGGGCTTTCTGGCTCCCGTGTGGCCAGGGCTTCCAGCTGTGACTAAGCCTCTGAGCCCTTGTCGCCCGCAGAGCCTCACGGCCCAGGCAAACCCTTCCTGTCTCTAGCTCAGGTCACGGCCTTGTGTGCGGCTGTGGGATTTGTTCTGGCAAGTTCCGGGACAGCCCCGACCAAGGGGAACCCCCCTTACGCTGTGGGGCCGGCAGGGCTCGCGGGCCGGACTCGGCAACTCACCGCTCAGGCCGCGTGAACTGAGACGCTGGTCCCTCAGGCTCCGGGCTTCAGGGGCGCCTGGCTCTCTGTCCTGACGGATGCGGCCCCGGGCCGCCTGCTGTCCGGCTGCGTCCGAGACCCTGGCCCCGTCCGGCTGGGCAGCTTCCTGGGGACGCAGCCGGAGGTGGCGGGGCCCTGCGCACAGGGACTTCAGCTCTGCCTAACGTGTGACAAAAAATAGTGTAGGGATAAAGTAAACACGGGTAAGAAAATCCCCACCCAGCTCCTAATAACCGTCTCGAGAAGTTTAAAAACATCAGTAACAGGACACAGCCTCAGCGACACGAAAAACTTGCCTGGAATTCAGGCAGGAACCACTGTGGATATTTCAATGCAAATTGCTTAGGCGACAGTTTGGTTTTTCCTTCCACCCCAACTGACTTGAGCCAGACGGGCCCTTGGGCGCCGATTCCCACCGGCCAGCCGCACGCAGGCGACCAAGCCCACAGCTCCCCTTCTGCTCTCTTGCAGGGTCCCAGCGGCCCCGTCGGACCCAAGGGGGAGGTGAGTGCCTGGCAGACGCTGGCTCCCTGGCCGCGCTGGGCCTCGGGTGGTGACGGGCCTCTGGTCGCAAGCCGCCGGCCAGGAGCGGGAGGCCCTGACCCACCGCCACCGCTCTCCCCAGTCTGGCAGTCGAGGGGAGCTGGGCCCCAAAGGCATCCAGGGCCCCAACGGCACCAGCGGCGTCGACGGCGTCCCGGGCCCCCCGGGCCCCCCGGGCCTGCAGGGCGTGCGAGGCGTGCCCGGCATCACAGGAAAGCCCGGGGTCCTGGTGAGCCCCCTCCCTCCCCACGCCCCTCAGCGTCCGGCTTCGCTCCATTTAATCGTGGTTTTTCGAGACAATCGGGGTCCCTTTCAGAGTGTGACAGTGGGGGGGCCCCAAAGAGGTGCCAGCTTGCTCCCTAATACGCTGGTGAATTTTGGGGTGAATTCCAGGGGAAAGAGGCCAGCGAGCAGCACATCCGGGAGCTGTGCGGGGGGATGATCAGCGGTAAGAGTCCCCCACCGCACCCCCGGCCCTTAGGGCGGCTCTGCGGCCTCTGACGCCCCCACTTCACCGCCACCCCCACCCCCACCGCACCCCACCGCATCCCTCGTATCCGCCCCTCCCCCGCCCTCCCCGTCTTCACCCCCAGCCCCTCCTCACCCCCCATCACTTCCCTGGGCCCTCGGGGTCCACACTGGACGAGCCGCTCCCCCCACGCGGGGTCTGCCGTGGAGCCCAGTGCAGGGTGGACGTTCTAATGAGGGAGTCACAGGGACAGATAAACGTCTCGGGGTGACTCACTCTCGGGGTTCACGGGGGCTCCCCCAGCATCGCCGGCACCCAGAGCAGTTCAAGCCCTTCTCAGTCAATGAACAAACTCCCCTTAAAGGCCCCGCATTCACGTGGCACTAAACGCACTTCCGACGGACCAACCCGCATCTGTTTTTTCCAAAGAGCAAATTGCCCAGCTGGCTGCTCACCTGAGGAAGCCGCTGGCACCGGGCTCCATCGGCCGGCCGGGTCCTGCGGGTCCCCCGGGCCCCCCCGGACCCCCAGGCTCCATCGGTCACCCCGGGGCTCGAGGGCCCCCCGGATATCGCGGTCCCACTGGTGAGCTGGGAGACCCCGGACCCAGAGGTGAGTGCAGACGAGCCTGCCACGCGGGAGCTCAGCCAGTCCCCGTGCCAGCCCCTCCCCGCAGGGGACAAGCAGGGGACCAGGGGACACGTGCCAGGGGCTCCCGCCTTGACATCCGTGTCTGACACACGTCCGCGAGGCCTCGGCACCCCCCGCCCCACGGCCCCGACCAGCGTGAGGCGAAAGAGCCGAGAGCGCAGCTCGGGACGCTTGGAAACACCACGGATAACTTGTCCAGAGTCTGGTGAACACGGGATACAGAGGAGACACTCATGAATCTCTGAACAAACCGGAAGTCCAAAAGTGCCGCCCAGACGCTGCTGCGGGGCGCGAGTGGGGGGCTCACCGTCCCGCCCCACGGGGCCCGGCGCTCTGCCGCGTGTCCTCTGCTAAAGGCGCTTCGACGGACTAGCGCTTACACAGCAGGCACCGTCCTTGTAAAGCCGGGATCACGGGTCGCCGCGCAGAAGTCTGTCTTCCACTGGAACCGGTTTTCTAAGCACATGTCGCTTGCCTTTGACAGGAAGCCAGGGGGACAGAGGGGACAAAGGCTCGGCCGGCGAGGGCCTGGACGGGCCTGACGGAGACCAAGGGCTCCAAGGTACGAGGTCCCCGTCACTGGCTTATGCAGGCACGGGTGGGTGACAGGCACGTCCCTGTCTTCCAAGTGAACAAGTTCTCTCTCCCGGCAAAGCGCCGTCAGAGGCAACGTTAGGGACTGTGCTGAGAGCCACCTTAATACGTGAAAGCTGGCCCAGGAAACAGAGCGGCCGGGGCGTGCTCTGGTTCAGTAGATTCTGTCCACCTTCAGTTAAATCCTATTCAGTGAAAGCCACCTGCACGCATTTCAGTTCGGTCCTAACAGGATCTTCTCTTAATTGACCCACACGTATCCTGGATGTTTAAGTTTGTCACGTCAAATATAAATGCTTTGCCGGGAGGGCGGAGGGCCAGCGGGACGGTCCCCAGACCTCTGCGTCCGCCCCGTCCCAGCCCGGCTCCTCTCCCCACCCTGCCCCCGGCCCGGCTCTCCTCTGCCTCCGCCTGCTCGGCGCCCGCATGTGTGCGCGGGCAGGGAGGTCCACGTGGTGCCGCCACCGTCTCCAAGCCCCTCCGGTGGCGTCCCCTCCGTGCTCACGCGGCACCGACCAGCCCTTGGGACTGCACTGCTCCACCTGGGACGGGACCCGGGCTCCGTGCCCACAGGCTCGTGCCCTTGGCCTCTCACTGCTGCCGCCACGTCCCTCGCCACTTAGGCCCTCGGCCACTCCCCGGGGCCCCGCCCACAGCCCAGAAACCGGGAGTCGCGGTGGCTGAACGGACAGCCCACTAACGTCCCTCCCTGTGTCTCACTCACCTCCCCGGCCCGTCTCCAGGACCGCAAGGCGTGCCCGGCGTGGGCAAAGACGGCCGCGACGGGGCGCACGGCGAGCCTGGGTTCCCTGGCGACCCTGGCCGGCCCGGTGCTGTAGGCGCCCAGGGCCCCCCCGGCATCTGCGACACAGCCGCCTGCCAGGGAGCCGTGATGGGAGGGGGCGGGGAAAAATCGGGTCCCAGGAGCTCCTAAAACGCAACCGCAGGAAGTGAGTGACAGAGTGACGCCGACGCAGCCGCCCCGGGGGCGGGGGCGTGGGGTCAGTGGCGTCCCGGCCTCCAGGGGTGGCCCCCGGCCTGCCCTTCCACGTCCTCCGTGGCGGCGACTGGACCCGGGTCCCCAGGGCGTCCTTTCTCGCGCTGATCTGTCCACGTGGACTCACGCCGGTCCGCGCGGCTGTAACGCCATACCTCAGACACAGGCCTGGTGACAAAATCGTCAGCCCGACACGCGAGAGGGATCCGGGCTGCACAGACTGAAAGTTCTCTATGATTCCACGAGCGAAAAAATATTTAACAATTGTCTCCAGAATGTTTGTGTAAAGACTAAGATATAATTTCAATAAAACGATAGATGAAATCTCCAGATTAATGACTGGCCACGGTTCTGCCAAAAAAAATAATTTCGGGTATTCCTCCCACAAAGGCCTCGTCTGACTTTCCTGCTTTTGTGCACACGCTTTGTCCCCAATCGGCAGTATTTATTGACAGCGACTGCACTGCACTAAAGCCCACGGTGTCACCTGTCCTCATCAATAAAGCCACTCGTGTGGGAAGCTGGGTTCCAAACACCACAGTTTATTACACAGAAAGTAACGGCCCTCAGTGTGAAAAGGAGGACACTGAAGAAGCTACTGTGACAATATTTCATTCCTGGACAAAAGTACCTTTAAGGGGAGTCTCTAGAAAATTCCTAGCGAAAAGGTTAAAATAGGGCTGTGTTTTACCACAGTCTGTGCAGCTGGAAGTCAGTACAAGGGGGATTGAGAAACAAATGAAATTTCCGAACTACTTACAGTTAATAATAATTTAACTTGTTCCAGTTGCTAAAGGAGCATATTTAAAATGTAAATAAAATAAAAAGCGACATACCTTTCAAGACTAAAGAAATTACAAAGGATGTTAATTTTTTTTTTTAAGTTATCATGTTAAGAAAACATGATGGAATCGGACAGATAATTGAAAAATTACTTACTAATTGTCAAGGTGTCTTCATCCCCGAATGATGTAAGGGGACACGAATGGCTAAGTGTTTCGTTTTAGATAAATATTCCCACAAAACGCGCTTTCAAAGTTCCCACTGGAGTCCCATCCACTGAGTCACGTCCCTTCAGGGAGCCCGTCAGAGCCGAGTCCAGGACGCGGGAACGTCTGTGGTCACCAAGGCCGCTGGCGTCCCCGGGGCCGCGGTCCCGTCCCGTCACTTGGTCTTCACGGCGGGGCTGCTCTGTAGAGTCTCCTGTGCTGGACATGTCGCCAAGCAGTCCGGTCGGGTCAGCTTTAGCCTTCTGCCGGTTTTGCCGCAAAACACACTCTCAAATTCCTAAAATCGAGACGTGATCATTAATGTGCCATATTCCCGCACGAGAGCTGCCACCTGCGAGAACACGGCGGGCTGACGCTAGGAGCCGAACCACTGCAGGAGACACCGTGAAGGTGTCACTCGAACGCCTGTCGCATCTTGTAAGGGCGACGCGGGCGATCAAAATGGGGGTTCAAACGTTTTGCTCAGTTAACTCACATGCATTTTTACCTAGTTTCCCAATCGATTCTCAAACGCCTTTGCACACTGGAAACAGTTCATCAGAAACGGCCACTCCGGGTTATTTTCGTTGTGGTAACACGTACACAGCCTTTTCCCGTCGCAACCGCTGGTAAGTACGCCTCTGGGGACACTAAGTACGTTCCCACTGCTGTGCACGCACCGCCACCATCCCTTTCTAGAACCTTCCACATCCCAGGCAGACCCTCGGCGCCAGCGGCACAGCCCTCCCCCACGGCACTCGGGGCGGGCGCCGACTCCCCAGCGCCCCGCTCCACACGCTTCTGTAAAAGGCCTGGATCCGGCGGCGGGACGGCCCTGAGCACGCGGGGCGGTGGCGCTCGCAGCAGCCGCTGGCGGGGACGCGGACAAACCCGAACCTCGTCGGCCTCGGGGCTGCGACCTGCGGACGGTGTTCGCGGCCGGGCTGAGCCGGGGTCCCCTCACCTGCCTGCAGGGCTGCATCATGAGCACTCACTCTCTGTGACAGCTGTGGCAGAGGATATTCTTTTTTAGGGCGGCACCCGCGGCACACGGAGGCTCCCAGGCTAGGGCTGGGATCGGAGCCGCAGCCGCCAGCCTACACCACAGCCACTGCAACACGGGATCCGAGCCGCGCCTGGGACTTACACTGAAGCCTGCGGCAGCACCGGATCCTTAACCCACTAGCTGAGGCCAGGGGTCAACCCGCTTCCCGGCGCTGCAGAGGTGCCACCGATCCCACCAGCTTACTTTTAACAGCCAAGTTCACTTACTTAATTGAATCCCATCTAATCTGGGCCGATCCCGACCACGCACACAACTCCGTCCTCAAGGTTCCTTTTCCAGAAACCCTCATCACGTTCCGCCCCCACACTAGTCTGTCCCATTGTTTTTCCCTCATCCAGAAAAAAGCAGCTTTGGGACAGAATTATTCTCTTTTTCCCCATAACAAAGACACTTCCATTCTCTCGTTCCGACTACACATATCCTGCATGTTGCAGTGCTTCCCTCGTTAATTCAGTAGCGTAATTACACACATGCTATAGTGTTAAACCCTTCAAATCCTTAATCTCTAGCAAAAACTAAGAAGGAACTAATTGAACTGTTTTTTTATCTCAGCATGTTTTCATTAGCAAATTTATGAACATCATCTAAAAACAAACGTTTTCTGGACTTCCTGTCGTGGCTCAGTGGTAACTAACCTGACTAGCATCCATGAGGACGCAGGTTCGATCCCTGGCCTCGCTCAGTGGGTTAAGGATCCGGTGTTGCCGTGAGCTGTGGTGTAGGCTGCAGACATGGCGTGGATCCCGCGTTGCTGTGGCTGTGGTGTAGACCGGCGGCTACAGCTTCTGTTAGACCCCCAGCCTGGGAACCTCCATATGCCGCGAGTGTGGCCCTATAAAAGCGGAAGACATACATACATACATTTTCTTATAATTCTTCTGTTTATTGTGGTACGTTTCTAAAAACAAATCTTTTTTTCTCTCTCACGAGAAGACAAAAGAAAGTGAATTCAGACTTATCTATCGATACTCCAGTATTTTATCTTACTTAAAAGTGACTTAGAGTTCCTGCTGTGGTACAACGGGATCAGCGGTGTCTCTGGAGCACTGAGACGCGGGTTCAGTCCCGGGCCTGGAACAGTGGGTTAAGGATCTGGCATTGCCGCAGCTGCCACCGTGTAGTTGCAACTGCAGGTCGGATCTGATCCTTGGCCTGACTTCATATGCCCCAGGGTGGCCAAAAAAAAACTGATTTAGACCTTTCACGAATTCCCGTCAGATAACTTGATTTAGCAGAGCTCTGAAGTTCTGAGCTGCCAAAAACCTGAACGACTGAGACGATTGTTCCTAAAGAGCTCGCCTAAAAGCTTCTACTTCATTACTTATGAAAATATTATACATATGCGTACATCCAGACAAGATAGCCATAGCTTCATTTTATTTTATTTATTTAATTACTTTTCCTATTTAGGGCTGCACCTGCAGCATGTGGAGGTTCCCAGGCTAGGGGTCTAATCAGAGCTGCAGCTGCCGGCCTACGCCACAGCCACAGCAACGCCAGATCCAAGCCACATCTGCGACCTACACCACAGCTCACGGCAACGCCGGATCCTTAACCCACTGAGCAAGGCCAGGGATCGAACCCACGTCCTCATGGATACTGGTCAGATTCATTTCCACTGAGCCACAACAGGAAATCCCCATAGCTTCTTTTTAAAACTTATGAATTACTCTCTCAATGTAAAACTTATTAGCTGCTAGATTTTATCCCATTTTCCCTCTGTGCTGTACAACAGCTCTAACAGCATAATAATAGCACAGTTTAGGGGCCCACGAACAGGCCACTTCTCCCCTGTGAGTCTAGGGAGTATTATGGCCAGACCATATTAAATAGGAAAGCTATTTTTTCACATTTTGTTGGTTTGTGACTGAAAGCAGCCAGGTCTGGAGGACGGGCCCCAAGGGGCCGTATTTGGGGAATAAGTCTGAGTTTTACGCAGCCAGCACACTTACCCACGACAAACGCAAACATACACAAAACAACAAAGTCTAATTCCTGCAAAACAAAAACAAAACGAGTGACATCCAACAATTCCCTCAACTTCCCAAATGGGAGCGCCTGCATTTTGGGTTTTTTTTGGGGGGGGGGGCTGCACCTGCGACCCACACCACAGCTGCGGCAGCACCAGGTCCTCAACCTGCTGAACCACAGAGGGAACTCCAAGAGTTCCTGTTTCAACAACAAACAAAAAGCACGTGAAAAGACACGAAACTGCTGAATGTCATGGCAATTCACCCAACAAATGTGAAGCTGCAAATAAGCTGCGATAAGTTAAACTTACTTGAGTCCACAAAGGTCTCCCTCCTCTTTCCCCCTTTGATTTGAGGTTCTACAGCCCAAGCTGAAACCTCAGGCAATGCGGGCTGTGTTTGCGTTTCAAGGACATGAGCTGTAACTTCAAGCTTTCTTCTGGGAATATTTTTTGTTCTCGTAGGGTCATAATTCTGAAAAAATACTTCATCAAGCCAGCTTTCTCTAAATGCATTTGCAAAAAAGAAGCTTTAAAAAGCGTTTCACCATGACTGATTTTCCCTGGAGTCTGGAGTGTCGTGGCCGTGCGGGCTTAAATCACTTCCTTCTGCAGGAGCAGAGCGAACAGGTGCCAACTTGCTAGAATACACCCTAGGGAACTACAAGGTGGACCAGAGCTCTGATCACCCAGAACTGGATTATTCATGACCAGTGTGGTCAAATTCAAGCAAACGAACCAATGTAACGCTGAACTGTCTCCCAGGGTCACAGGACCCTGGTCCCCCAAAGGGAAATTCTATGCAAGCCCATCAGAGACAAAGCCGAAGGACCACGCCTTAGTCCAAAAGGGAACCCCGACCGGATGCGTGCCGGGTGAGGCGCTGCAACGGCGAAGGATGCGCTGGGCCGCCACGTGGGCGCCGCTACTTACCGAGGATGCCTCAATCCGCCGTGTGTGCGAGTGTCTGGTCTCTTTTACCGCAAAAATCAAAACTGCTGTGCACCAAGGACACCCGGCTGGCGGCAAGGACTTGGGGCTGGACCTGAGGCTAAAGCGCTCAGACAGCCCCGGGACAGAGTCCATCTGGGCACAAAAATGTTACCAAACCAAAGCTGGGTGCACGCGCCGCGCAGGAAAGCCACCACCACCACCAGGCGGCGGCGGAGGGAACGGTGGCGTTTGCTGCAGGTGCCAGACAAGGAGTGCAGGTCTTTTAAGCAGTGGTGCCGATCACTACACAAATCTAAGTTCAACTTCTTTTCTCTTCTTATGGGAGAGAAAAATAACCTAAAGGTGTTGGCGTTCATTAGACACGTCTTGTACCACATTAAAGAAAAAAGCTGTGGAGTTTCCACTGTGGCTCAGTGGTAATGAACCCAACTAGCATCCATGAGGATGTGGGTTCGATCCCTGGCTTTGCTCAGTGGGTTAAGGATCTGGTGTTGCTGTGAGCTGTGGTGTGGTTTGCAGACGCGGCTCGGACCTGGCGTTGCCGTTGCCGTGGCTGCGGTGCAGGCCGTAGGCTCCAGCTTTGATTCAGCCCCTAGCCCGGGAATCTCCGTATGCCACGCGTGTGCCCCCTAAAAAAAAAAAGAAAAAAGCTGCGCTATGGGAAAAGTTTTTTTTTTTTTTAAAGGTTATAGAATATGTTCTTAAGTTTGCCAATCAAAACAGGCTGATATAAAAAACAGTTCAGGAGTTCCTTAGCGGCCTAGCAGTCAAGGACCCAGCGTTGTGGCTCAGGTTTGATCCTGGCCCAGGAACTTCCCTATGATGTGGGTACAGCTAAAAAAATCTAAAATAAAACAAAAAGAAAACCAAAAAAAACCCCCAGTTTAATTACTTGCTTCTTGGTTTTCAGTAGAGATTAAAGTTTTTAAGGGTTAAAAATTGTCATACATATGAAACTAAGCTACTGAAAGCACCAGGGAAAACATTTCAGCGTGTAAAGATGGTAGGATTTACTATGTTGGTGCGAGAAGGTATAAAGAATGGAAATATCTTTCTTAAGGGGGAAAAAAAGAATAATTTTGTCCCAGAGCTGGTTGTTTCTGGATGGGAAAAAAATACGGGACAAACTAATATGGAGGAAGAAAGTGACAGAAGTTTTGTGGAAAATGAACTTTTTTTTTTTTTTTGCTTTTTATGGCCGCACCCGTGGCACATGGAGGTTCCCAGGTTAGAGGTCTAACAGGAGCTGTAGTCGCCGGCCTACACCACAGCCACAGCAACGTGGGATCCGAGCCGCGTCTGCAACCTACACCACAGCTCACGGCAACACCGGATCCTTAACCCACTGAGCAAGGCCAGGGATCGAACCCGCAACCTCATGGTTCCTAGTCAGATTCGTTAACCTCTGCGCCACGACAGGAACTCCGAAAAGGAACCTTGAGGAAAGAGTTTTGTGCGTGGTCAGGACTGGCTCAGATTAGATTGAATTCAATGAAGTAAACAAATTTTCCTAATACAAGTCAGCTGGTACAAGACACTCTGCTCTCCTCTCTTTAAGAGAAGGACGTTTCGCTGCAAATATTGAGCTGCTTTTGATAACAGGCTGTCGGTTTTTTCTCCAGCTGACTTTGAGTTTTCCAAAGGGCTCCTGAGGCATCTCAGAAAGAAATATTAAACTGAGATTATTATGTGTGTTAAATTACATGAAAAACTTTATATTGAAAAAAAAACCCTCTGCTAAAGTTGTCACAGTGTGTGGCTACTGGTGCCATGTAATACTGCACGCAGGTGAGCAGACTCAACTCAGTCTGGTAATAATTTTGGCACCTGTCAGGTGACCCCATCTGGGTCACTGAAAACTTACTAAACCAAATCTGAGTCTACTCACCTGTCCGTGCTAAAGCCAGTCTACTGACACGGGGCCTGTGGTGAAGAAAAGTGCAGCATGTATTTCAGGCACCAAATGAGGAGTTTGGGTCCCGAGCACCAGCCGCCCAGACGCCTTGTTTGGCACCTGCAATAACCGCTTGCTTTCCTGCACCACAATCCAGTGTCAGCAGACTGGCTTTATTGTGCGCGGACCCAAGTTCAGTTTAGTAACATGCGGCCTCATCAATAAGTAAATGTCAAGGAAAATAGGAAGCGGGAACCATGACAGATTAAAAGATATTTAGGAGCTGTGAACTAAATGCAATGTTTGGATACTTATTCAGATAAGTCAGCTGTAAAAAGAGAGCTCTGGCCGGGGGCGGAGAGTAAGAGTGATGGTGAGGCCGCGGCTGTGTTTCTGTCGGAGGTACATCTGTGGATGGGACACCGAGACATCTGGACATGCTTTAGGGTAATTCAGGGAGGGCGGGGACGGAGGAAGTGTGGATGAAACAAAGTTAGCCTGGAGCTGAGCCGTGACGCATGGGAGTTCATTGTTCCAGGCTCTCCGGTTTTGTGCGTGTACACACTTCTAAAATTTTTTCGTTTTTTTTTTTAAGCGTAGCATCCTTTCACAATTTAGTCTAGATGCACATATTTTTACTGTGGTAAAATATATATAAGACTTGCTATTTTTACCATTTGCAAGTATACAATTCGGTGGCTTAAGTACATTCACAGTGTTGTATAACCATTAGCACGATCTACTTCCAGAACTTTTCCATCTTCCTAGATGAAAACTCTGCCCCTACTAAGCACTCGCTCCCCGTCAGCCTTCCCGGCCCCTGGCCCCCACCACTCTCCTTTCTGACTGAATCTGACGACTCCAGGTACTTCAGTTAAAGTGGAATCATACAGTATTTGTCTTTTTCGTGTCATTTTTCTCGTTCAGCATCCTGTTTTTGAGGTCCACCCGTACTGTGAGGCAGATGTCAGAACTGTGTTCCTTTTTACGGCCGCACGGTAATCCACTGTCTGTAGTCATTCCGTTTATCCGTTCGTCTGTTGACGGGCAGCTGGAATGCTGCCACCTTCCGGTGACTGAATAGCGCCCTGTGTGCCGCGGCGTACGGGTGTTCGCTCAGGTGCCTGCGGTCCAGTCTTTTGGGTAAATACTGGATCACGTGTTTGACTTTCCGAGGAAGCGCCTTACGTTTTCCTCGCAGCGGCACCGTTTTACGTTCCTATGAGCGATCCCAAGAGTTCCAGTTTCTCCACGTTCTCACCGACCCGTGTTTTCCGGTTTTAGACCAGCCGCAGGTGCGAAGCGGTGTCTCACGCCCATTAAAGCGCTTTGGTCTGCACTCCCCTGACCGTCGGACACGCTGAGCACCTTTCCACGTGCTTATTGTTCGTCTGCTGATCTTCTTAGGAGAAACATCGATTCAACCCGTTTGCCCGTTTTTAAATCGTGCGGTCTTTTTTTGCTGGACTAGAGTAGGCTTATATTCAATTCGTGTCCAGGAAGGAAGACACAAGCGCTCTGCTGCCACTGCTCTAACTTCCTAGGAGACCGGAAGGGCTGGAGCGCGCCACCGCCACCAAGGCCATCCGCTACTTGCAGCCACCACCTACGCTCGGAAGCTATATCTGCAGACAAGTATACTCTAATTTTCTTTCCCCAATTTAAAAGATTCCCAATGGGCCTTAATGTAATTTAAGACAAACCATGGTTTGATAACTGCCTATATTCTGACAACCAAAGCCCAAATATAAAATATTTGCCTATATTTGAGAAGGTAGAATTTGCCTTTAGGATAACTAGACAGCGGTCAGAAAGAAGAAAAGAATAATTTCTCAGATGTAAGAAAGAACTTCAAGAAGTTTTCTAAACAATCTTTACACAACGACGAGCCTAAGCCCTGGGCGCCCGCCTTTATTGTGGGCGGGCCTGAGTCACGATCCAGAATTTCTACCCAATAAACCTACAGAAGGCACCAAGCTGAGGACGCACGTTCTTTTCAAATAAACGCACGCCTTTAAAAACTGGACCACGCAAGCGGTCACAATGGAAGTCTCAACAAGGCTTTAAAAGCTGCCATCTTCAGTGATGACAATGCGATCACTAAACGTGAAAACAGAGTCCCTCCTACCAGACAGGAAAGGGAGAAATAACAGCCCGATCGAAGCTAAAAACAGGGGCTGGTGCCCAAGGAACAGGGGGCAGAGGCAGGGCAGCCCCCAGCCCGAAGCTTCGATGGGGCCGGGGGGAGGCAGTGCCGCCATCCTGCCTGGTGATGCCGTGTGACAGGCAAGAGGGGAGGGAGGCACGGGGGTGGGGGGAGAGGCTGCCCTGCAGCCCCCAGAGCCTTTGTTGGGGTTCAAGGCCATGACCCCCAAATGTCACCTCACAGCAACCGCATGGCAGCAGCGGTCCTGGATTGAACTGGGCCAGGAAAACCTCCGCAGCGGCCCCTGCCAGGACGAGAGGCGGGCTGTGAGCGTTAACCTTGACTTCGCCGAGTGTTATATCAAGGGGGGTCTGGCCCATCAGGTTTGGTTACGCAGGACAACGTCGGTCACAGGCTGAAGCGCTCGCTGTCACGGGGCGGCTGCCTGCGGTGGCCTTTCAGCTGGCTGGGGCACGTCAGGCCGAGTGGCATCAGCTGGAGGTTCGGGGCAAAGCTGGGAGGGCTGCCCAGGCGCTCTCGGCACTGTTCCCGTACTTCTCCCGCAAGTTTCAAATTACACAGAAATCCTAAGTGACCGTCCATAAACACAATGCGTCGCCCACACCCAGGATTCCACACACACCTGACTGGCGGTCTTCAAAATGTCAACGGCGCGACACTACTGTGCCACAGCCGACGCGCGCCCTGGGCGCGAGCAGCGGCCGCTCGCCGACTCTGCTCATCAGAGCCGCCTGCCTGCAGATCCGACTCCCCGCTCGGCTTCTCCTGCTGGGCAGCGAGACCCAGCCCGTCGGGCACGGAACCTGGATACCACGTCGCCTCGTCCCAGCGCTAAGCCTAACCCAGCCAGTTCTCCCCGGGCCGCCCACCCCAGCAAACGGCACCATCTACCCGGCTGCTCAAGCCAGGCCCCCACGGTCCTCAGTTCCTCTTCCCAGCAGCCCCGTACCCGGCACCGCCAGCCAGCGGGCACCTCGCCGGTGCCACCGTGGCCCCTGGCCCATCTCGGCAGGGCCACCGCAGCCTCTGGCCAGGGTCTGCGCCTCCACGCCTGCCCCCTCCAACCTCGGCTCCTGGAGTCCGGTCTCCCCACAGCAGGGACAGCGATCTCTGCAAAACGTCAACGGATGGAGGCGGCCGGTTCATCCTCCGCCTCGAGAGGCTTCCTCTGGCCCACATGACCTCCGTCTCACTCAGCTGCCCCACGAGCTCCCGCTGTGGCACAACGGCATTGGTGGCGTCTTAGGAGCGCTGGGACGCAGCGGGTTGCGGATCTGGTGTGTGGCTTAGGCCACAACTGCAGCTCGAAACTGATCCCTGGCTCGGGAGCTCCACATGCTGCGGGGCGACCAAAAACGGAAAAAACAAAAAACTGCTCCTGCCCCTCAGTGTCCGGGCCAGAAGCCCGGCTGGAGTCAGAAAGACCTATGGGGTGAAATGTGCGGGAAAATCATTTAAATCGGGGGCTGGAGTTCCCACTGTGGCACAACGGGAGGGGCGGTGTCTCTGCAGCCCCAGGACGTAGGTTCAACTCCCGGTCTGACACGGGGGCTTAAAGGGTCCGGTGTGGCCACAGCTGTGGCACAGGTCACAACCGCACCTGGGATCCGAGCCCCGACCCAGCAATTCCATCCGCTACAGGGCGGCCAAAAAAAAAAAAGGACAAAAATGTTCACGCAAGTAAGAGGGGGCAGCTAGCGGTTAGTGCGCGCGGTTGAGGCTCTTTCTATTCTAAATCCTCAACAAACTGCTGCCGACGCCGCTCAGCCGGTTTCCTGACAGGAGGTCCGAGGACCCCACCCAGAAACAATCTACAGATTCAATGTAATCAAATTTCAGAAACATTCAGGAAGCACAATATATATAAAAAGTAACATCCATAAGTTTGCTTTTTTGTTGTTGTTGTCGTTTTAGGGCCGCACCTGTGGCACATGGAGGTTCCCAGGCTAGTAGCCACCGGCCTACACCACAGCCACAGCCAAGCAGGATCCAAGCAGCATCCGTGACCTACACCACAGCTCACAGCAACGCCAGATCCTTAACCCACTGAGCGAGGCCAGGGATCGAACCTGGGTCCCCATGGATGCTAGTCAGATTCGTTTCTGCTGAGCCACGACGGGAACTCCCGTCCATGTTTTTAACCTATTTAATCTTCGAGTACATACAGAGACAGATTTTGGTTGTTACAAACCCTTCAGCATAACAGAATGAATCACATAAATAATAATTTACTTGCTAGTAGGTACACAGAGCCAAACATTAAATCATTTTTTAAAACATAAAACCTTTATTTCATTACAATAAATCCGAGTCTGTTGCTAAAAAACTGTTAAAAGGCAACCGCATTATAAATAATCGCAAATGATCCAATTAGGACAAATGTGACATAGGCATTGCTTTAAAATGCAATTAGATATACAGTGAAAACAAGGCTCTCGAAATCACGACCCTCACAGGAGGTAAACACGCACAGAGACGGGCAACAGTGAAGACAGACTCAGCCCGGGGGCCTCCCTGCAGGTGGCCGGCGGCTCGGCGGCTCGCACGCCCCCGGGATCCAGACACAGGAGGCTCTTTCTGAACCGGTCCGTGTTTCTCACGCCAGCCTCAGCTCAGCTCTCTAATCGACTCGCGCTGCAGTTCCCAGCAGCCAGCGCCCGCCAGCCTGGACCCGCAGCAAAACTAGCACGCTCTCCACTGAGGCCCCACCACACTCGCCCTGACCCCCAGCGTCCGGGCCGGTGGCTGGGCCGAGGTCCCCAGCGCCGCCGGGCCTCCGCTCCCCATCTGAACCCGAGGAGGCGGTGAGCTGGACACATGCCCTGCACCCGCCCCCCGGGAGCCGCGCCGACTGGCAGGGGACGGGCCCCTCGGCCCCGACAGGGTCACGGCGGAGCTGGCGGCGCTAGGTCCCAGGTGCTCGGTGGTCCCCGCCACCCAGACACACAGTGTCCCCCTCTGCCTTCCGAACGTGACTGAGGTCTATTTTGTATTTCTTTGACATGGACCCTTTTTTTTCTATCTGTGCTCTGTCCCCGCCACAAAATTTTCTGAGGGTAAAACAATTCATGTCCTACGGGCCCGTCTCGGACAGCCCTTCCAGGCCTAAAACCCACTGCACAGAGCAGGTGTCTGACCTCCGCCCCGGCCGGACACCTTGGGCTTCGCACTCCGCGGTCAGCGGGCGAGTCGAGGCTGCGATCGGGATCTGCCCAGCGACGAGCTCCAGCGGCTCACGGGCTCGCGCTCCGACATCGGCGTCCAGGACACAGAGGACCAGCCCCAGCGGACGCGTTTACAGGACTCGGACCCGCTGCCGGCCTGGGTACTGACCTTCTTAAGAGAATCGCCGTGTCGCTCCTGAATGTACTTGAGGAAGGCCGTGGTCCACTGCAGGGTGGTGGCCTTGTCGGTCTCGGCGTTGCAGAACGGGACCAGGAGGTTCAGCTCGTCGCAGCAGATGCGGATCCTGCGCCTACAGGCAAAACGCAAGCGTCACCCGGGCACGCCGAGCGGAGCCAAGGAAGCAGACAGGCGACGGGCTGTCCCTCGGGGGGCAGCTGGCGGCCTGGCCGCTGAGCACCTAGGACGGCAGGCCCCCCACCTCGGGCCTCCCCCCAGCAGCGGCCAGCCCATCTCGGGCGACCCTGGCCGCTCGCTCAGCCCGCTCGAGCTGCCTGGAGTTTTCTCTGTTTCTTTCTCTCGGGCCAGGAGCAAGGACCGGGTTCAAGGGTCGAGACCAGGGAGGATCCAAAACCCCCTGCAACTGGAAGCAAAACTCTGTGTGTTTCTCCCGGGCAGGCTGTCCGCACACCCAGCAGGCATTCGCCTGCTTGCCAGGGGCCGGGGAGCTGCCCAAGCTGGGACTCAGCTTTGATTCCCCAAGGGCCCAGGGTAACAAAGGACCGCCGGCCACCGGCCCGTCACCGTCCCCACGCCCAGTCTGCAGAGGGTGTCAGCCCCACCGTTTGTAACTTTCACACATGAGCTTCAGTCGCAAAGGAGCGGACACTGAACAGCCGGTACAACACGGCCCTGGTTTCCCATCTCCCCACCTGGACACTCAGAATTTTTGGGCGATTTGTAAGCTCACAGAAACAGCTGGCACCAACCAGCCACCCTGTAGCCGCGGCACTGGGCCAGACAGCACAGATCGGCTTGGGAAACTCACCGCCAGCCTGCGTAGAGAACACCCCTTGTTTATGGCCGAGAAACTCAGAAGGAGAAGTAAAAAATCAGTAGAAGGTTGTTAAAGTAGGAAATGGCAGAGTAAGAATTCAGTCTTTTACCGCAAACCCGTAGCACGAGGCTTTTTTTTCAGATAGAAGGGACTCAGTCAAGGTTCATAAAGAAATGTCAGAGCAGGAACAACGCCGGGGCGCAATCCACCCTGAGCTCGCCGACGCCCTTGGGATTCAGGAGAGGTATCCAGCCGGCGAGGTTTTTGGCCACACCTGTGGCATGCGGAAGTCCCCAGGCCAGGAATGGAACCGGCGCCACCGCAGCACCTTGAGCCACAGTGCTAACACCTTGGCTCGTCGACTCACTACACCACCAGGGACCTCCTCTAGCTGGCTGGCTTTAACACATCCCTTTAAAAAGAAATACACTGGAGTTCCCCTGTGGCGCAATGGGTTAAGGGCCTGGTGCTGTCACGGCAGAGGCTCGGGTCACTGCTATGGCTTGGGTTCAATCCCTGGCCTGGGAACTTTGGCATGCTGTGGGCATAGCCAAAAAATAAAAAGTAAATGAATAAATAAAAAAGAAAGAAATTGCCTTAGCTCAACACTGGTAGCTGCAGAGATGAATATCTGTCCGCCCAATGCTGTATTTCCTGAGCGTAAAACAGAAATCAGTACAAAGCTGGAGTTCCCTTCATGGCTCAGTGGTTAATGATCCCAACTAGGATCCGTGAGGATGCGAGTCTGACCCCCGGCCTCGCTCAGTGGGTTAAGGATCCGGTGTTGCCATGAGCTGTGGTGTAGGCTGCAGACCTGGCTCGGATCCTGCATTGCTGGGGCTGTGGTGTAGACCAGCATATGCAGCTCTGATTCAACCCCTAGCCTGGGAAACTCCACACGCCGTGGGTACAGCCCTAGAAAGCAAAAAAAAAAAAAAAGAGAGAGAAAGTGGTACAAAGTGCTCAATAAATGACAAAGTTAGCCAAGAACACGTTAAGGACCTTCATGGAAAAACCGAGCTGCGATACAAAAATTAACCCCCTTTTGATTCTACGCAAAGCAGCCTAAAGAAAATCCACAGATAAGCAGCTGAAATGAGTTGTCACTGCCCCCTTCTGCACCGTCCTTAAAAGAACCAAGCAGGACTGAGTGGCCGAGCACGCAGGCCACCTGCCCCCGCCTCCTCGGAATCCTGCCCGCTGGGAGCTCGGGTTTCGGAGGGCCCCCAGGCCTAAACCGTGTGGGTGGACCACCCGGCCTGCGTCCGACACCGGCTCTCCTGCCCGAGGCCAGGGCCTTGGCCACATGCCAGCAGCGGTGCCCACGGGACCAGCCCCAGTCGGGCCTGGACGCCGGGGCTCTGAGCTCTCCTGGCTGGAGACGCCCCCGGCTGGAGCACCCCGGGGGGCTCTGCTGGGAGGGGCTCTCCCCCGACCTCTCCCCACGCGCCGCGTCCTTTGTCCAAGACAAATCTAAGCCGCGTGTCCTCCGAAGTCATCCTCAAACCCGGGGGTGACCCTGGGCACCCCGACTCCCCGCCCAAAGGGACCCTGTCCTCTGCCGACTTTCCCTCCCTTTCAGCGCAGAAACGGCCACGCCACCGTTCACATAAAAACGTGCCCGCTGCGGCCACTAAGCGCGGTCGGCTTGGGGGCGGAGGCCAGCGGCCCGCGGGCCCCGCGTCTCACCTCCTGTCCCTTTCCATGCGGTTGTGCCGCTCCCTGCGCTGGGACCTCCCGCCCTGGGGCCCGGCCTGCGGCTGCTCCCCGAGGCTGGACTGCGACGGCTCCGGCTGCCAGGGGCCCTGCGCGGCCGCGGAGCCCTCGCCCACGTTCTGAATCTCTCCGAGCGCCCTTCGCTCCGCGCCGGCGTCCAGCGGGCGCAGCCGGCTCCGACTCCTCTTGTTCATTGCCTGCTTACAGAGAGCTTCTTCTTTGCAAAAGAAGAAAAGAGCGGTCTTTTAATTTTCTTATTCTCCTTAACTTACCTTCACGCACGTTGAACATATTTGGGGTATTTTCTACCCAAGAGATAAATGTTAACGGGGAAAGGGGCATGCAGAACCGAACAGGAAGCAGGCAGTGACTCCACACGAGCGGTTAGCACAAAGCTCGGCCTTCGGATCATAAAACTGAACACAGGAGTTCCTGCTGTGGTGCTACAGGGTCAGCTGTCTCTGCAGCACTGGACGCAGGTTCGAGCCCCGGCCCAGAGCCGTGGGTTAAGGATCTGGCATTACCACAGGTGCCGTGTAGGTCGCAGTTATGGCTCAGACCTGAGCCCTGGCCCAGGCACTCCATATGCTGCAGGGCCATGAAAAAAGAAAAAAGAAAGAAAGGGAGAAAGACAAAAAACTGGGAGCTCCTATCACGGCTCAGCAGTAACAAACCTGATGAGCGTCCACGAGGACGCGGGTTCGACCCCTGGCCTCGCTCAGTGGGTTAAGGATCCGGCGTTGCCATGAGCTGTGGTGTAGGTCACAAACGCAGCTCAGATCCTGCGTTGCAGTGGCAGCTGTAGCTCCGATTCGACCCCTAGCCTGGGAACCTCCATATGCTGCAGGTGTGGCCCTAAAAGGCAACAAAAACAAAACAAAACAAAAAAATTAACATAAATGAAAACAGCCCAAGCAGTATGTAATCAACATTGCTTGTCAAAAGCGCCCCTTTCAAATGAACAGGAATTTTGACTGTCATGAATAGAGAAACCAAGAAGTCGTTTGATTTTTCTGATATTCAATATGGGAAAAAAAACTGTAAATATTTCCTCCAAAAGATTTTCCTTATATGCAGTTATTCTCATATGACGAATGGTATTCTAACTGCGATGCCCAGAAAAGGACAAAACCTCAGTTTAGGATTAAATACGCCTGCACCTTACAAAGAAGAGCCCCACAAAAGGACCCGCTGCCTCACAGCTTTTAGTTTCAAAGGAATAATCGTGTCACAGATCATCAAATTTCTGCCCAACAAGGAACAGCAGGTCCGAGCTGCCCATCGAGCCAGACGCTCCAGAACAAGAGTCACTGAGCTCCGACCTCAGAACGGGCCTTATTTTTCAAAGACGTAGACAGAAATTCACAGGTATTGGCAATATTTTCTTTCTTAAGTGAAAAGTCGGTACAGGGACTACTTTGTTGTGTGTGTGGGGGTTTGGCTGCCTCCATGGCATGCAGAAGTTCCCAGGCCAGGGATTGAACCCACACCACAGAGTGACAATGCCGGATCCTTTAAGCGCTAGGCCACCAGGGGGCTCCAAGGCTGCTTTAATATTAACCTTCACACCTTACAAAGTACAAAGTGAGCCTGCTTTGCCTACAATGTCACAAGGAAGTTACTGACTGGGGAGAGAGCAGCACTCCAGCCCTGGCGCGCCTTCATCGGCTCTTGAAAAGCTCAGAGTCAGCTGTGTTACTGCTGGAAACATGAAAAATAAGGTTTCCAGGGAGAGAGGGCCTGGGAGCTAACTCTGGAGGTAAGCAAAGTTTGCCGGGAGCAGTTTCTCTCTCAAAACTTTCTCAATCACCTCACGGCCTCTTGTTCTCAACGAAATCCTCTGCCCATCTGCAGACGGCCTCCTAAAGCTTTTAGCTGATTTCCGATCCCACCTCACTCACAAAGGATAAAATAAGAGAAAAAAAACCCTACATGTGCTTCAGTAACTTGAAGACCATGGAAAATGTGCGCAAGCCTTTCTGCTCATGGAGATCGCTGTTAAGAAAAAGCAGCCCCTGGAGCTCCCTGGTGGCACAGTGGCTTAGGACCCCATGTTGTCACTGCTATGGTGCGGGTCACTGCTATAGCTCAGGTTCAGTCCCCGGCCTGGGAACTTCTTTTGGGTGGGTCTTTTTAGGGTTGCACCTGTGGCCGTATGGACGTTTCCAGGCTAGGGGTGGAATCAGAGCTGCAGCTGCCAGTCTACACCGCAGCCACAGCAACACGGGACCCGAGCCACATCTGTGACCTTAAACCACAGCTCACAGCAACATGAGCGGGGCCAGGGATCGAACCCGAATCCTCACGGATACTAGTATGTTTGTTACCGCTGAGCCACAACAGGAACTACCGGCCCAAGAACTTCTGCATGCTAAGGACATGGCCAAAAACAGGAAAACTCAAATGTTTCCATGCCAAGTGTTCACCTGATGTTTAGAATTCATAAGAAAGTTCGAAGCGAGCTAAGGAAGAGGGATGGATGCAAGGCGGACGCTAAGACACAGACAGGCTTCCAAGATCATTTCCTCTGTTTACATCTCCTGGTTCTCCGCCCCCCACCCCCGCCACGCCAAACTGCCATCAAGGGCAAAGCTCAGGCAGGAGCAGAAAGCATCTGCTACCTGCTGCTCCACCACTTACCTCCTACTTTAATCCAGACCTGCTCGGGCAAAGCTTTGTTTCTACTACCCAAAGTCTGCTTAGTGGATTCAATTTCTTGCTGATAACAGAAGGAAAACGCTCTAGGCAGTCCAGTGTCCTGATGTTTGGCAGCTTCAAGTACAGAACATGAGTTACTAGAACTCTGAAAAAAAATGAGGCAACAGGAACTTTATCAACGTGCAACAATCTCCTCTTAGCCGAGCAAATAAAACTCACTTTAACGGAAGAAACAGTCAAAGCTTTAATACGACTTGGAATAACTTTCGGGGCACTGAGGATTTTTAAACATCCCCAAACCACATAAATCCTCTGAATTTTAAAAAGCTATTAAGCTCGATAAAAGGAAAAAAAAGCCTCAGGACCTAACGAAAACAAAATTTATCCATTTAATACAAAAGAGCAAAGCTTTGTAAATCGTCTTCCCTACCTGCGTCTGTGAGAGATTCGAATTCCCACTAGCAGAACAAGCATTCGCAGTAAACAGAGGGTAGGTAAACTGCAAAGCAGTGGTTGCCGCCGCAGTTTTGTTTTTCACTAGTGTCGTGCACTTGTTTTGCTGCTGATGTAGAGGAACGTTCATTAATTCGGACGGATGTCGAATAAGAGTCACCAAGCTGCCAAAAGACAAAAGACCCAGAGACAGGTTAAGTTCCCTGAAAACTGCGATCGCTCTCACACTGTAATGGCCGACACTGCAGTTTCTGAACAAGAAATCAGGAACGATGCACACCCGTCGTGGTGGAGATTTCCAGAAAACAACTATCAACTAGCCTTGCAGGGGACAAGTTCAAACTCTTCTGGCCCCACCGGAGGGCTGGGCTGTGTGTCGTCTTTTAGTTACGCCTCCTGTCCCAGCGAGCCTCTGACCCCAATCTCTGGCTTTCCAGCCACCCTCCAAAATGTGACGACTGTGGGCAGAATGGGAAAAAACTACGGGGTGGGCCACACAAAAAGTTGGGGAGACACCCCAGCAGACAGGCCACGCCTCCCCCACGTTGCTGCTAGGAGGTTCCCTACGGGCCAGAGGGCTGACTGCGGGGTGAGGCAGTAGAGCCTCACAACAGGGCATCTTTCCTTCCGCTGGGCTGCATCTGTGTGCCCAGAGCGAGGTCAGCACAACCGGAGCCCACGCAGGGGGAAGCCAGGGCCTCTCCCGACACTTAGGTCGGTGGTTTGGGGTGAAACCTTTGGTGCTCCGAGCGTCCCTACACTTGTCTCAACTCGTCTCTCTTGCAGACGCAGAGTGCACACGAGGCAAATGCTCCGGGGGGCTGTCTGCAGGTACTGCGAGCTTACTGTGCGCTCGCAGTGCCTGCAAACAGCACACAACCCCAGACCCACCGAGGTGGGCTCCCTGTTAAGATGCAAGCCCGAAGGAGGCCGGCGGTCTCCGCGTAGGACCCGGTCTACACCCCGACCCGGCGGGGCCCGCTGCCGGCGAGATGCACCCACTTGTTGAGCGCCACGCCGGGCTCGGGGGGCTCGGCGCCGACGCTGTTGAAGCGGTCCTCCAGGCGGACGCGCACCGCCGACTTGGCCCGCGCCTCGGGCGCGCCGTCCGCGTTCTCCTTGCCGGCGCCGTCGGGCGCCTTGGGCCGGGCTGCGCTGGGGCCCGGGCCGTCGGCGCCCGGCGTCTTCTCGGCGGTGGGGGGCGCGCCCGCCTCGCTCAGCAGCATCATGCGCAGCTCCTGGAAGTCGATGTGGCCCAGGCACGGGTTGGCGCCCGCGAAGCCGCCGTCGGCCAGCGCGGGCGGGCACAGCACGGGGTACACTGGCGGCGCGGTCCCCGCCGCCGCCGCCCCCGCCGCCGCCGCGCCCCCGGCCGCCGCGCCCGGCGCCGCCGCCGCCAGGAAGGCCGAGTTGATGCGCGTCTCGAGCTCGCCGTCGGCCGCCGCCGCCTCCATGTGCGAGTAGAGGATGTGCTGCAGCTGCGTGTACTCGATCTCCGTCATCTCCACCAGGCTCAGGTCTGTGGTCGTGAAGCTCAGCCCCGCCTCGCCCAGCGCCGCGTCGGCGCCCTCGGGGCCCGCCGGCCCGCCCGCCTGCGGCGGCTCCCGCGGCCCGGGGCCCGACATGCCGGCGCCAACGGCGGGGGGGGGCGCGCGGGCGGGCCGGCGGGGCGGGGCGGGGCGGGGCGGGGCCGGGCGGGGCGGGGGCGCGGAAACCGCCGGCCGCAGCGCGCCTGCGCCGCCCGCCCGCAACGGCAGCCCCGCCCCGGCGAGGCCCCGCCCCGCGGCCCGCGGCCCCGCCCCGCGGCCCGGCCGCGCCAACCGCCCGCCCCGCCCCCGCCGCGCCGCGGCTGCGCGCGCGGGGTGGGGGGGCGCGCGGGGCCCAGCCGCCCTGCGCGCGTGGCCTCGCGGGAGGACCGCCCGGATCCCGATGTCCGCGGGACCGGGCCGCTTGGGCCTCGAGTGGGGGGCCCGGCCGGCATCCACGGGTCAGGACCACCCTCGTGAGTCCAGTGTCACGGGGCCTGGCCGGGTATCAGGGCCCGGGCAAGAGGTGCTTCTCTGAGTTCACGGAGCCACGGGGTGCTGCGCAGCGCCCCCCTTCCGAGTGGCGGGAACAGTAGGTGAGACGGCGGCGGCCACAAATGCAGGTGTGACAAGGTGCTCTGTACCCAGGTGAAAACTCGGCAAGGCAATAGCCGTGTTGCCCGGGCTCATCCCAGAGCAGGGCAGGCCACGTGGGATCACTGCACTCCGCAAACACTGGCCCCTGAGTTGACTGTAAAGCACATGCCACGTGGGTCCATCCATTAAGTGTGCGTTCGGTGGTCGCATCAGGTCCCGTCCAAACTGAAATCAGTTTGAGAACACTTCACCCGAAGAAATCTCATACCGCTCAGAGCTCTGTCCCTGTGGGTTTGTCAGCCCCCAGCGCTCCCTATAAACGGCATCATGCATTAGGTGGGTCTTTAAATAGGGGGGGTCTTCTGCAGGCTCAAAATAATTACGGTACCCACCTCTCACCCACACCTGCATCTCAGCCAGCAGGGGAATGACGGATCACTTGATAAAAGAAACACGGACAGGTGAAGAATCACTTAGAAAAAAGTTAAGGGCACTTTTCCCACACCCAAGATAGAAATTAGTTTCAGGTAATTGAAATACCTAAATCTGAAAAGCAAAGTTGGAGTTCTCATTGCGGCTCAGCCGTAAGGAAGCATTTAGTATCCATGAGGAGGCAGGTCGGATCCCTGGCCCCACTCAGTGGGCTGAGGATCTGGCGATGCCGTGGCTGTGGTGCAGGCCGGCAGCTGCAGCCCCGATTCAGTCCTGAGCCTGGGAACCTCCGTATGCCTCACCTGCAGCCCTAAAAAGACAAAAAAAAAAAAAAAAAAAAAAAAAAAAAAAAAAAAAAAAAAAAAAAAAAAAAAAAAAAAAAAAAAAAAAAAAAAAAAAATGCTGTAAGGGGAAAGAATATAAATACATGGCACTGAATGACTATGCCATACACCTGAGGCTAACAACGTCGTAAATCAACTGTATTTCAATTTAAGAAAATAAATACAAATAAAAAGCAAAGTTAAACAACCACTAAATATACAGAATGATATTAATACAATCTTTGAGAAAATTCTAAGCACGACACCATCACAGACCGTAATGTATGCAAAACTGCCCTGGGAATCTCGTTTAAAAGCAGGTTCCAATCCAGCAGGCCTGGGCGGGCCCAGAACCCCGCCCTTCCAAGGAGCCGCCAGCTGATACCTGGGCTGCTGATCAGTGGACCCCACTTAGAGTAGCAAAACCACAGAGCACGGTGAGATTTACAACGTTTAAAAGAGAAAATAGGAGTTCCCACTGTGGCTCATTGGGTTCAGGACCCCATGGGGTCTCCCTGAGGACGCGGGTTGGATCCCCAGCCTCGCTCAGCTCATCCGGAGTTGCCGCGAGCTGCAGGGTACTTTGCAGATGAGGCTCAGATCCCGTGTTGCCGTGGCTGTGGCGTAGGCTGGCAGCTGCATCTCCCATTCAACCCTAGCCTGGAAACGTCTGTATGCCACAGGTGCAACTGTAAAAAGAAAAAAGGAGGAGAGAGAGAAAATAAAATCAAGATTATATCCACCTGGGCTTTTCCTTTATTGGAAAAAAAGGCTATTGGCACCTACATCGGGGTTTTTTTGTTTCTTGATTTGGGTGGATTCTTTTCAGAGAGCGATTTTTGAGCCCTCTTTTAATTAGACGTGAAATGTGAGAGTGGCTTGACTTTATGGGGCTTACTTTATAAATACAATGTGAAGAGAAGTATAAAGCGTGCTTTTTTCAAAGTCTGAAATGGCTCCCAGTGGTTCCGGTCTGGCTGGAGGGAGGCACCCTCAGACCAGGCGCGCAGGAGAAACTCCCCACCTTGGCTCCCCTGAGCCCAGAGAGGCCCCTGCCCCAAACGTGCAAGAAAAAAACGAAGCCCAAACAGCATCGTGCACAGATGCGAAGGGCCTGCTTTTGAGGACAAGAAGAGCCACTCGTGACCACCGTCACAAGGGGAAGACCCCCAACAGGTGGCACAGCCATTTAGTGGCTCTGGACCAACAGCCAGAGGCCCAAGCACAGCAACTGCGTGACCCTTGAGTGAACAGGCAAGTGCTGGACGCGGCCTGTTGTACTGACATCCACGTTCGGGAGAGCAGCAAGGCCGGGGGCGCCCAGAACACGGGGACATACGACAGGAAGGAGAACTACAGAGCGGGGTCGGACGCGGGCGTTCCCACTGCGGCTCAGCAGCAATGAACCTGACTCGCATCCATGAGGACACGGGCTCGATCCCTGGCCTCACTCAGTGGGTTAAGGCCCCAGTGTGGCCCTGAGCCGCCGTGTAGTTCACAGACGCAGCTTGGATCCTGTGTTGCTGTGGCTGTGGTGTAGGCCAGCAGCTACGGCTCAGATTCAGCCCCGGCCCAGGAATTTCCATATGCTGCGGGTGCGGCCCTAAAAGGACACACACACACGCATACATATATATATGTCAGACATGAATACATAAAAACTCTTAACAAAATTTTAGCAAATCGAATCCAACCAGATATTTTTTTCCTCTTTTGGCCACACCCACAGCATTCAAAAGTTCCCAAGCCGGGGATCCAACCCGCGCCACAGCTGTGACCTGAGCTGCTGCGGCGACAATGCCAGATCCTTAACCCTCTGAGCCACAAGAGAGCTCCCAACAAGGTTTTTTCTCTTGGTCTTTTCTTTTGGCGGCAGCGACAGCATACGGAAGTCCCTAGGCCAGGGGTCGAATCTGAGCCTCAGGGGTGACTTATACCACAGCTGTGGCAACGCTGGATTCTTAACCCACTGGGCCACAGCCGGAACTCCCCAACAAGATTTTTAAAAAGAACTCATCGTAAGCAAGTGGAGTTGATTCCCGTGATGCAAGTGCTGTTTCACTTGAGAAGCACCTGATATAAGTCACTACATGAATAGACCGAAGAGAAAAAACATGTGATTAGCTCAAAAATGCAAAGCGAGAAAAATGTGTCTGACAAACCAGCATTGAATCCTGATAAAAACTCTGCAAACCAAGAAGAGAAGGAAGACGCCTCATCCTGGTAGAGGGCGTGGATGAAACAGCCTCATGCTTAATGGTAAAACGAGACGATTGCTTCCCTCTGGAGGAGGAAAAGGGGAAGCTAACCTGTCACCACTTGGGTCCCACCTCGTAGTCCTAGAGGCTCGGCTCGGTCCGACAGAGCAAGCGAAGGCAGAGCGCCCAAGTGGGAAGATAAGCAGAAGAACCGGCTCCCCTCACAGGCAGCACAGTGGTCTAGGAGAGGGTCCGTGGAACCTACGAGAAGCCAGGGAGTGGGTCCAGCAAGGTCAGAGAACGCAGCCATGTGCAGATATCAGACTTGCCCCTCGACCCCGCCAGGGCACTTGTGGACCCCACGATTAACGCGCAACACCACCTAGCTTCCCGCGAAACCTGCTGAACACATGTAGGACACACGTGCTGGGTTTCACACGGCGCGCTCTCGCAGCCCCACATCCCTGAGCTCTGCCCACCCCTCCCCCAGCTGCTGGCAGACCCCACTCCTTCCACTGTCTCCACAGCTCTGCCTTTTCCAGAACTTCATGTAGTTGCAATCATACAGTCTGTAGCCTTTTCTTTTTATTTTGCTTTTTTTCCCTCTTTTTTGGCCGCCCCACGGCACCTGGAGTTCCCTGGCCAGGGATCAGATCCGAGCCACGGTTTTGTGACCCACGCTGCAGCTCAACCCACTGTGCCGGACCGGGAATCGAACCTGCATCCCAGCACTCCGCCGATCCCATTGCACCACAGTGGGAACTCTGGCCTTTTCTGATTGGCTGCTTGCACTTAGTTAAACACATGTAAGTTTCCTCCACGCCTTTTCACGGCTGGCTCATTTCGGTTAGTGCCGAACCACCTCCCGCTGTCTGGGCGCCACAGTGCACTGTCACCTGCCGGAGGCCACGCTGGTCGCTTCCGAGTGTTGGCAGCTGTGACCGCAGCTGCTGTAAACATCCGTGCGGGTCTTTGTGCGGATGTAGGTCTCAGCTGCTGTGGTGAGTGCCCAGGAGCACGGCTGCCGGACCGACGGAGGCTCAGAAGCCGCCAGGCTTCCTCCGAAGTGGCTGCACCAGTTCCCGTCCCGCCAGCCGTGAAAGAGGGCTCCGGCGAGCCACGTGCTCACTTTCATTTGTTGTTGTCATTGCTTTGAAGACCCAGTGATGACAGTGCCAGGAGGCGGCCGCCTGCGTGGGGCAGGGGGCGCTGGTGCTCTGTCCCCGAATGGAGGGGTGGCAGCGGCCGGCCCCTCTCCCTGTCCCCTCTCCTCCTCTTCCTGCGACGCTGCTTCTCCGGGCAAGAGAGCTTCCTGTTTGTGCCGTGAGACGACAGGCAAAGCGGGGTGATGGCGAGACTCTCCGGGGTGAGGGGCGCGGGGAGGGGCCAGCGGGAGCCTCGGGCCAGCGGGCGGCCCAGCAGAGAGACGCGCTCCAGTGCTGCTGAGGCTGCGCTGGCGGGGCGGAGGTCTGGGCGCCGCCGGCCCGGGCCCTGGAGCGTCTGCTCACGGGGAGTGGCAGGAGGTGGTTGTCAGTCCCGGTGCCTGTGCGGTGCCTGTGCCGTGGCTGCGGTGATGGCTGTGACAGCCGTGCCTGTCACACCTGTTTATTAACCACCCCCCTCCCTGCCCTCCGCTGTCCCCACCAGCCAGGGCGTGGCAAGAGCACGGCCCTCGCTCCCAGAGTTGGCAGGACCAGGCAGCCCTCCAAGTGCCAGCCGCCAGGAGGGGAGGGTCTCCGCCAGCGACAGCGGGGTCTCCTCTCCCGGCCGTGGCCAGTGGCGTCGTGTCCCTGGGCAGCGTGAGTCTGGGGCGGTCTTTGGGAACCAGCGAGGCTGGGAGGTGCCCCGGGGCCGGGGGCCGGGTGGGGGACGTCTCCCTCCCGAGGACGGCTCACGGTCCAGCTGAGGGGTCGGCAGGCAGCTGTGGACGAGGTCTGAGGTCCGGAGCCAGAGGAGGCCAGCCCTACCGCCTGATCTCAGAGGCCGGAGCCAGGTCCCGCGTGGGGCGGTCACCCCCGCCCGCTCCACGCCCCCGGATCTGCTGGCCTCTCGGGCCAGGTGTGCGTGTCACCCGCTCCGTGGAGGCTGGAGGTAGACACGCGCGAGCCCGTCCATCCTCAGTGCCCGCACCCCTGCCCTCGGCCGGTCCCGCCGCCGCCCAACTCCCGCAGCCCAGCCTGCAGACCAAGCCCTGGGGCTTCTCCCCACCCCTGTCACTCTGTCTGTCTCTGGTCTCTTCTGACCAGGTGACACCGAGAACCCAGGCACCGGCGTCCGGAAAGCTCTGCTGAGCGTCCGTCGTCGCTGTGAGCACGAGAACCCGGTACCTTTGTCAGGGGGTGGTCCTTTCTTCCTTCTTCCCTTCCCTTCGTTTTCCTTTCCTGGCCGGGCCGTCAGTGAGTGGAAGTTGCCGGGCCATGGGTCGAACCCGAGCTGCAGCAGTGAGCTGAGCCACAGCAGTGACAATGCCAGGTCCTTAACCTGCTGTGCCACCGGGGAGCTCCTGGGATGTGATTTTAATTAGCTACATAGGAGAATTGGACTAAATACCTTTGTAACTGACTTCTAAATATTTGGAAAAAATAACGTTGTTAAATACTTGATTTGGTATTTAAGAGTTTGACATTGTGTTTAAATATTTCTAAAAATATTGCTTAATTGATTTGAGGGACTAAGAAACAGGACACTGAACAAAATTCAAGCTTCCCTTGCTTGCTCAAAAATTCCTCAGCTATGAAGCTACTGATTCATCACACACACGCACACCCTCCCCTACGTCAGCAAATACAAAGAAAAGGAAAGCTTTGGGCGATTGCTTTGAACTTCCAAGGAAATGAAAGCAAGCAGAGATCAACTCTTCTACGGCCAGGCGGGGGAGTCAGAGGCCAGCAGGGGTGGGGTCCCAGCTGGGTCTTCAATTAAAACACATAGAATCACAATACGTTAAAAGCAGTGGGGGTCCCGGTGCTCGAGAACATCCGGCCGGAACGCCCAGGGCCGGGCAAGGCTGGGGGCTGGCCGGGCAAGAGCGGCCAGGCAGGACGCTGGGGCAGGCGCACAGGGCCCAAGCCTGGGACCATCGATCGCGGGGCCGCAGAACCACGCGGCGGGGTCCTCTCCCTCCGGCCCTCCTCCCCGCTGCACTTTGAACACAAAGGAAGTGCTGATTGCTCACGCGGTTACAGATGACAACGAAGAGCCTGCCACCAGACGCGAGCACTCTGTGGCCCAGGGGAGAAAAGCGTGACCACGGCCAAGTCGCCTTCCAGACTCCAGCCGCTTTCCTTTTGGTCCGGATGCGGGTGGCACCCGCGCGGTGGGTGGGCCTCCCCTCTGGTAGCTGCCAGTCCAGCACCGTCTCCCTGTGCGTCTGGTGGACCTGGGTGTCACCGACCCAGAGGCACAGGTGCAAACAGCCAGGCCTCCAGCGCGGCCGTCCGACAGGACAGCTCCCTCCGCACAAATGCCCCTTAGAGGCGCGCCACCCCGCGAGGGAGGTCTGCCCCTGTCCCCTCCAGCACGGCGCACGTGGGGCCCTGTGGCCGGCGGCCCTGGTCCTCTCCCTCGCTGGGCGCACTGCTTCCTCGAGGCCCCGGTCTACCCACGCGTGATTAAAGGGCATGCGGGGGCTTCCAGGTTTGGGCGGGTGTGAATAAACCGCTATGAACATTTGCTTCCAGATGTTTGCGTGAGCCAGCAAAGAGTGCGCCACCTGGCCGAGAGGCTAAATGCTGCCCCAGGCGTCCGCAGATTCGGGCCAGTCATGTGCAGGGACATTCCAGGCAAGGCCACGCCTGCGGCTTTCCCAGGCAGAGGCTGAGTGGGGTTGAGACGAGCTGCTTCCGTCGCTCTGAAAGCCCGTCCACCCGTGGGCTTGTCCACCACCAGCCGCTCCACCGGGCACACGGCCTGGGCTGCTGCCTCCGCCCTGCACGTGCCAGCCAGCCGGCGCTCCTCGAGCCTGAGTCAGCGGCTGGACCCTGCCAGCGCCTGGTGGACGGGCTGCCCCTGCGGCCCCTGTCACTGTCACCCCCCAGCCACGTGCTTCTTCTCCTCTCCTTGGTGGTGTCCGGCCTGCAGACAGAGCCCTAGGCGTGGGTCACCCGCTCAAGGTCAGAGGTCGGCCGCACAAGAAACACCTGCCAAGGGAGGGGAGGAGTGGGGGACCCGCACCGGAACTGTCCCCGAAAGAGGAGAGCGGGCATCCGGCTGACCACCGGTCACAGCTGGGTTCACCTGAGCTCGGGTCAAAAGGCAAGGCCAGCCCACAGCGCACCCACCGGCCGTGGGTGGGCAGCTGTCCGGCCCCGACCTTCCGTCATGGAAAAGCTGTGACACATGAGAGGCAGAAAACTTGCTGCAGATGTTTTATTCTACGTCAAGTAACAAAGCTATGAAGTTCCATGTTTTAATGTACAGTGACATAATACTTTGCAATATAAAATACAATTTACAGAAATTTCTACCCAGTAAACCTAAAGAAACACACCTGATTTTTACACTTGTTGTATTTAAATTAGAAAAATTTGTTTTATAGGTAAAAAAACCCTTCACGTCACATTGGCTGCTGGAACCTGACTCCACTGTCATGAAATTTCACCTACTGCTGGGGTCTCTACTACCGGCCACCCCAACTCGCTAAGTTCTCACAACTTAAAACGTTTGTGCTACAAAGTGAAAACTCTGTAGTGATGCGAAGGGACTCCCAAGAACAAATGAAATTCTCTAATTTTGCATTTGCAAAAGTAAATTTATGAAAATATAAAAAAATTATCAAAGTGTATTGTACAGTCAAATAAATTAGCAAGGTTTTCTCTATTTCACACTTGAGACGTACTTGGAAAATACAGGACGAGAAGCAGTGTACTGTGTTTCACAGTGAAAAACTCCCTAGTTTGTAGTTCTTAAGCTAATACACTATTTTCATCTCGGGCTTTATATAAGTATTGTTCCATTTCAATGACAAACCTTGAAATTTATCACCTGGCGAATCACACAGTGGCGCTCGTGGCCTCTTCCTGGGACGGAGAAAGACCTGTTCAGACGCTAAAGCTCAACACACGAACCGGCCTGATTACTGACACCGAAGAGCCCCCCCCTTTAAAGTACACTTAATTGGTTATTTTCTCACTGCGTGTAGGCTTGTAAAACCGAAACCTTTTAAAACAAACTGTTATTTAAAATTCAACATTTTCTATTTAGATGTTGCTTTTAATCATGTATTTGAAAAAAAAATACGCACGAGGCGATATAGAAAAACTGAGCCAAACCAAGAAACGTGTTCGTCTCCGGGCTGAGGGGCGTAATTCCAATGTCTTCACGAGAGAAGAGAGCGCGGGCGCGGGCTGCTCGGGGCCCGGGGGGCGCACACCGCCCCAAGGCGCGAGGCACAGCGCCCGCCGGCCCACCCCCGGCAACACAGACGAGATGACTGGAGGGCATGGCTCTGAGGTCCACCGAAATTCCCTTAGAATTTACAAGAGTCAAGTTACTAGAAAAGATAGCTTTGTGATCCGAAAAAGCAATATGCTTTCGTAGGTACCTTCCCATTTCAGTCATTTTAAATGGAAACTTTACGAGTTCTTAGTTTTCTTTTTTTAAAAGCATCGGAATCGTAAAGGTGTGAGATACTGTAAGAAATCATTATACACAAAATTACAGTAATTTCCGAGTCCGGAAGGTTCTGTTCTGCGGGGGGAGCTCGCAGGGGTCCCCAAGACCCGCCCCGACCGCAGGCGCGCTAGGTCTGGGCGGCGGGCTCGCTGGCCCGCGGGGCCTCAGCCTTAGTGTCCCGGGGCCGCTCCTGGCTCCGGCTGCGGTCCCTGCGGTCCCTGCCTCGCTCCCGCTCGCGGGCCTTGTCGCGGTCGCGGTCCCTGCTGCGGGACCTCTCCCGGTCGCGCCTGCGCTCTCGGTCCCGGTTGCGGCTCCGCTCGCGGCCGCGGTCCCACTCGCGCCCCTTGTCCCTGCCCGCACTCCGCTCGCGGCCCCGGTCCCACTCGCGGCCGGCGTCCTTGTCGCGGTGCCGGTCCCACTCGCGGCCGCGGTCCCAGTCCCGCTCGCGGCTCCAGGTCCGGCCGCGCTCCCGCTCCCAGGGCTTCCCGCGCTCGCGCTCGCGCCGCCGGTCGTCGAGGGCCCGGCCCTGCCGGCCGTCGGGCGGGGGCGGCTCGGGCTCCTCCGGCGGCTTCTCCTTGGGCCCGGCCTCGAACCGCTCCCTGGGCCGCCCCTCGAAAGCCTGGCCTCGGTACTCGTGGCCTTTGGCCTCGCGGAAGTCGGCCTCGGGGCCCGGGCCCGGCGCGGCCGGCAGGGCGGGGGCCGGGCCATCGTCCCAGCGGTCCTTTCGGTGCTGCGGCGGGTGGCTGGGCAGCTCCAGCAGGGGCCGGGGCGCAGGCTTCGAGCCGGGGGCGGCCTGGCCCTGGAGCTGGAAGCGGGGGGGCGCGGCCTCACTCTGCTCGGGGAAGGGGGCCGCGCCCCTGGGCCCCGCGAAGGGCAGGGGGGCCGGCGCCCTCTGACCGGCGAACCTGGGCGGCGAGTGGACCCGCTGCTCCTCGAACTGCTGAGGCTGAACCCCGCGGGGCCCCGGCATGAAACCGGGGCCTTGGGCCCTGGGGCCTTCAAACTGGCCGGGGTGCGGCCCCCTGGGGCCCGCGAAGTGGCCGGGCGGTGGTCCTCGCTGACCCCCGAACTGCGAGGCGGGAGGGCCCCCCCGGGGTCCCTTAAACTGGGACAGCAGGGGCCTCCTCTGGCCTCCGAACTGGAATGGGGCCGCGCCCCGGTTCCCCAGGAAGGGGCCTTGCTCGGGCCCCTCGAACTGGGCTGGGGGGCCCCCGGCCTCGCTACGGGCGCCCTCCGGACACTCCCTCTTCTCCCCGTGGGGATCTCGGCGGTCTTCAAAGGGGGGTGGCGCCGCTCCCCGGGGCCCCCCGAGGTGAGAGGGGGAGGCGCCCCTGCCGTCTGCGTAGGGAGGCGGCCCGTGCGGCCCTGAGAACAAGGACGGGATGGGCCCCTTCTGGGGCCCGAATCTGCCAGGCGGGTGCCCGCCCCTGGGCCCCTCGTTATTAGAAACGACATTCTCTTCGGAAAACGGAGGGACGGGCCCCCGTGGTCCCGGGAAACTGGGGCCGTGCAGGCCCGACATTCCGAAAGCGCGCGGTGCGGGCTCCCGCGGGCCCTGGAACTGGGGCGGGGGCCCTCCTTTCTGGGCGGCCGGGGGGAACGGGCCGGGAGCCTCGCCAGGCCTGGGCGGGGGCTCTCTGTCTCCCTCGGCCTCGGTGGCCGCGGGGTCACCTCTCCCAGCGAACGGAGCGTGTCTCAGGTCCTCGTACTGCAGGCAGCCGAGAGCGCTGTCCTGAGGCGCGTACAGAGGGCCTGGGAAAGCGTCCCTTCCTCCCAGAGGAGCGAAGCCCTGGCCCTCGTTCTGCGCAGGGAAGTGCGGCTGGAAGGAGGCGCTGGGGGGCGTGGGCAGCAGCACCTTCCGGGCGGGCCTGGCCACGCCGTCCCCGGCGGCCACGGGCTGCGCGCTCTCCGTGGGCTGCTGGCCCGGGCTCTGGGAGCGCTCGCCCGGCGGCCCGTCCTGCTTGGCTGGCAGCGGGGCCTCTTCGTCTGGGACCCAGGGCGGAGGCGCCGGCTCAGGTTCCTCCTGGGCTGCCGCAGGCCCCGGGCCCACCACGGCCCCTCCGGGAACCTCTCTGGCTGGCGGGGCGCCGCGCGTGCCGTCGGCCGGGGCCTTTGGGGCGGCCTCGCTCTCGCCACTCTCCGCGGCCAAGCGCCGGGCCTGCCGGGGGTCCCGGCTGGGCCGCAGGTCGGCGCTCGGGCTGGGCCCCTGGCCGGTGGCGGGGAGCAGGGCCGGCCTGCCCGCAGCCTGCGGCTCCTGCAGAAACAGCTCGGCCTTGGGCGGCGGCGACATGAGCGCGTCCGACACGGAGAAGTGGGCCATGGAGGCCCCCACGGCGGCCCGCTGCTGCCGCAGCGCCTCCTCCTGCTCCTCCACCTGGCGCTTCTGCTCCTCGATCTGCCGGCTGAGCTCCTCGATCAGCTGCTGCTGCTCCGCCAGAGACGGGGCCGGGAGGCTGGCCGGCGCGTCCGCACACATCCGGTTGGGCAGGTCATCGACGGTCACTTTGGCCTCTTCCAGGATGGTCTCGTCCTCCGGGTCGTAGGCCACGTCCTCGCGCTCGGCCGCCTCAGGGGCCTTCTCAGCGTCCGGGCGCCGTCCGCGCTCGAGGACCGGCGCGTCGAGGGCCCTGTCGGGGCCGTACTCCTCCTCGGGGTCGTAGGGCCGGTCGTCCTCCTCCTCCTCCAGGGCCCGGTCCTTGGAGAGCTGCCCGAACTGCTGGACGATCGGGTCCAGCAGGGGTGCAGCCCTGGCCTGCGGGTCGAGGAGGGCGGGCGCCGACTCGGCAGCGTCCTTGGCGGGGGCGTCGGGCGCCTTCTTCTTCCCGAAGAGCGTCTGCAGGATGTGCTCCAGCGGGGAGGCTGTCTTGGAGGCGGCGGAGGGGACGGGCGCTGCGGCCACCGCGACGGTGGATGACGTGGCTGACGCGGTGCCGGCGCTCGTGGCTCCTGGTTTGAGGAACGACAGCATCTTCAACACGGACCACGAGGCCTGCGCAGCTGGGGCTTCCGGAGGCGGCGGCGGGGGCGGGGGGGACCCCGGGGGCGTGGTGCTGGCGGCCGGGTCCCCCGAGCCCAGCGGATACTTGGAGGGTTTCTTCTCAGAGAGCAGGGCGGCGGGCGCCTTGGGGTACGGGGGCCCGTCCAGCTCCTCCTGCGCCGTAGGCCGGGCCCGCTTCTCCTCCAGCTTGTCTGACTCGCCAGCACTGGAAGGACGCTTCACTTTCTGGCAGATAACTAACCCGAGGATTATGTTGGGACGCGGAGACTCAAGGCCTGAAAAACACAAGGTGCCGGTTTTAGTGTCGCACTTTAGCCTCTGTCCGAGGCGAGGTCAACCGCGGGAGGGGCGGCGGCTGGGGCGGTGCGCACCGGGAGGGGGCGGAAATTCTGCGGCAAAATAAAACCCAGCGTTTGGAGAGCTGAGAGCAGCAGACCTGGCCTCTGCTCTGCATGCCTGCCAGCCCGGCGGGGCCGCAAGCCAAGACACCGAAGGCCCAGCCCAGGAGTACGCGCGCCCCCGCAGCCCCCCCCCCCCCCCCCGTTAACCGATTTGAAATCACACGCAACGCTGTGGTGGCGGCGTGGCTGAGGAGGGGGCCAAGGCCGTTCTGCCAACGCCCCGCGCGGTGAACCTGAGTCAAGCCCGTAGGTGCCAGGGTGTTTTCTAAACAGAACCCTGGGGAAAAGCTGGGCTCTTTTATTTGCCTCTTGCCACAAATCAGAAAGGCAACACTCGCCTTCCATGTTAACCTGCGAGGTGCGGCACATCAGCTGCTTGTGTTACTGTTAAAGGTTCGACCGGGGATCAATTCTACAACTCAGCGATCGATAAATTGGTAATGACCCATGCGCCACACTACTCAGTAAGTTCACAGGCACCGGCGTCGCAATTACAATCAACGGGAAAGGTGACGCCGACGGAAACGGCTGTAATCAACGTTCTTTTTGGTTCAGAAAGAAGCTCAACAATCATTAGCTCGGCGAGAGCCGCCCGAAGCTCAGGTCTCTGCAAACCACCCAGATCGGCGGCAGCAAAGGCGAGACCACAGAGAACATGCTGGGATTTTCAGAGCAGAGAGGGTGCAGTTCTTAAAAATAATCACTCCTTAAAAAGCAGGCTTACTCTCAACACTCTAAGCCGTGGTACCGTCTATCGGAGACGCTACCACTGCAGTCGTGTCCACAGCCCCAACACGAGGGCGGGAAAGTCCATGGCACAAACCAGTAACGCAGGGCGGCAGGACACGCCCAGGACAAAGGCTTTAACTCAGGAGCAGAAGAGACTTAAAACGAACCCAACTGCACAAAGTCAGCGTACGGTAAGTCACTACTGCGCAGACACCCACGCCACACGCTCCTCTAGTCACTAAAAACACAATCAGTCCTCTTTCTCCCGCTCTTGCAGTGTTAGGTTGCCCACACCGCGCTTGCCATAGCTGCTCCTGGTCACCGTCACGCAGCTCTGAAAGGCGCCACTTTCCTACATTCAGTGGGGGTGCCAAGCCCGAGGGCTGTGGGCGCCCAGCGCCCCTGGAGTCAGGCTGGCCCAGCATCAGCTCGACCAACGAGGCACCACCCGCGCCCCCAGCGGTGTGCGAAGGGCCTGGTTCCAGAGGCTGCTGTCGCAGGGCCGCATGTCCACTCGTAACAGGGGAATGACTTCCAGGAGGCCACTCTGCCCTCCGGATGCCAGGAACCAGGGAGAGAAGAGCCGGTCCAAGCAGGGGGCGGGCTGGGAGGCCAGCGGGCTCCACGGAGCCTCACACCCAAGCTTCCGCTCAGAGGGCAAAGGCGGCTATCAGACTCGCTTTCTGATCAACTCGATTAAGACCACTTTCACTCGAAAGCGTGCACCCCTCCCCACAAGAGCGCTGTACAGCTCACGGAGATCTGGGCGGGGTTGCGGCCATCGTTACATTGGCGAGTGCGGCCCCGATGGACCAAGCCGTCTGTCGGCTGATGCTGACCCTGAGCTTGCAGACGAAGCTCTGGGGCCGGGCGCCGGGGGCGGGCCCAGGCTTGTCACCAACATGGAGGGGCTGGGCCACCTGCCGAGAGCAAACTTTCCAAGTGCCAGCATCAGGGCTGGGGGCGTGAACCAAGCAGGCTGTGAGGAGGTGAAGTCGCTGTGTTAGACCCAGGCGCACGCGGCCGCTGGTCCTTGTGGAGGGGCCGTGGCGACCACAGCCCCTCGCTGCCTGAGGGAAGCAGCACATCTCAGAGCTGGCAAAACTCTTCGGACTGTGCACTTGCGGTTGTGGTCGCAGGCAAGGTCCTGGGGAGTCACCACGCAGCTGGTCTGCACACCCCGGGCCTTCTCGCCTCCAGGGTCTGAGCGAGGTCAGCCTTCAATTTTCCCACGAATCTCCCCAAGGTGTAAGTTTACACTTAAACTGGGCTGTGTCAAGACACGGACCCCTGCTTGGAAGCGGTCGAGCCCTGTCCGATTCACAGGTTGTCAGGGCTGCATGAAACCCTGCAGTGTAACAGCCACTCACGAAAGGAACGATATGCCCCAGTGGATGGGCTGGGCCCGAGCAGCCCCTTCCGGAGGCGAGGGTCCAGCGGGCACTCCGGCCCTCCGCACGGCCATGGCAGGGCCTGGCAGCACTGGGCTGGGAGGCCCAGAGGCTCCCGCTGGGTCAGGGCGGGGGCGGGCTCGCTGCTGCCAGGGGCTCCCCCGCAGAGGATGCAGGAGCAGGGGTGCCAGCTGTGGGCGGGGGCGGAGGTCCCAGCTGAGGGCACGGGGTGAGCCTCCGGGTTTGGCAAAGCCCCCCCCCCCCCCGCCAGCTGTCGGTAGGTCCGGTGCGAGGCTTCTAACTCACAAAGTGGAGGGAGGGCAGGCGGCTGGGGCAGAGACTAGCCGCAGCTCCACGTGCCAGGCCCCGTCTCCAGACAGGGCGCTCGTCGGACTGAGCCCAAGGGCAAAAGTGCCCAGCGAGCCCGGTGAGCTGCATGGGGCCCCGGGCTCCCACGTGGAAGGGTCAGCTCCAGCCTCAGTGATGAGAACAGCCCACCCACACAGGAAAGGGACCGGCCAACCCATGGACAAGGGGCAGCTAAAAGGTGCCAGGGTCCGTATCTGGACGCGTCAGCAACAGGGCTGACAAGGAGGCTGGGAGCAGCAGACCCCGACGACAGGCTGCAGGATGAGGTTTAGTTCTCATCAACTGACACGAGTCCCAGAGCTGCGTGAACGGCAGTAGCGACCGTGACTAGGGGATGCGGCGGGACAGGGAAGCCTGGCCCCAGCGCACTCACGCTCACATGCGCAGCCCTCGCCCGCTCCGGGGCCGAGCCACTGGGCCTGTGCAGAGCCGCGGCTGCGAGGTCCGGCGTCCATCTTCGTCCGGGCACTCAGGCTTATGACAAGCAAGGTGGCGACGGTCCTGTGTCACTGCACACCTGGGACAGGTACCAAGATCTACCACACGGTTCAGATTCAAACAAACGATGACCAGTTTCCACGAAATGCTTTTATTGGTTTCAAAGGAGCACGTTCCATTCCGCGCTAGGTGACTCTGGTTACAGCGTCAGCTCACGGCCAACGCGCGCACGCACACACGCGGACCCGCTTACCTGACAATACCGCAAGTCACGCCAAGTGCTCAGCTAATTTAGGCAGCGGTGAGAAGCGCGTACGGAAAGAAGGCACTGCAGGATCAGCCTCTCTTCCACCGCGACCGGTGGGGCGGCAGGGTCCCCCCAGCCCTCAGCGGTGTGTGGTGCCTGGGACACCCAAGGTGCCTCAGAGCCATTCCCGGCGGGAGGAAGAGCCCTCCCGATCCACTCTGGGGCACAGCTGCCCTGGCCTGGACCCGGCGTCCCACCTGACCGGTCCCCGAAGGCCCTGAGACGCGCAGAGCAGCTGAGACTGCATCCCCAACAAGCAGCAAAAAGGACAATCAGCTGGACCAGAGGGACTCCGGCCCGAGCAGTCCTCTAAAGTGACAATGCCCTGGCACCTCTGTGGACGTCATGAAAATGTGCTAAGACAGGAGTTCCCGCTGTGGCTCAGTGGTTAACAAATCCGACTAGGAACCATGAGGATGTGGGTTTGATCCCTGGTCCTGCTCAGTGACTTAAGGATCTGGTATTGCCGTGAGCTGTAGTGTCAGTTGCAGGCTCGGCTCAGATCTGGCGTTGCTGTGGCTGCGGTGTAGGCCGGCAGCTATAGCTCCAATTGGACTGCTAGCCTGGAAACCTCCATATGCTGTGAGTGCGGCCCTGAAAAGTAAAAAAAAGAAAACCTGCCAAGACAAGGGTAGCCCTGAGGCGGCACAGGCTTTGACAGGGACCCGGGTGCAGGCCGAGGGCCCTGTGGGGACACCACGCTGTGCTGACCGTGGCGCATGGGCAGACCTCACAGCCTTCCCTAAACCCCTTGCGTCGTCCTGCTTCTCAAGCACGAACTGTCAAAACCTCCCAGGTTTCCGTGAGCAGGTGAGGGCACCTGGGCCCTCGGGCCACTCTCCTCTGCAGTGAGCACCCCCTCCACCCCAGAACCGCTCCCCACACGCCCTTGGCAGGAGCCCTGTGCCCACTGGGCCTTGGAATGGAGGCGGGGCCAGTGTAGACCCTGGCAGAGTGACACTTACTGGGCACTGACTTCGGCGCTCCCTCCCGTGAGGCTGGTGTGGGCTTGAGGGCGCTGCAGGCAGCCTGTGGGCAGTGTGTGCTCAGCACTCCTGGCTGTCCTGCCCATGGGCACCCCACCCCCAGCCCACCTTCCTGACGCTCAGACACACACACAGCACACAGGCGGGCACCACAAGCCCGGGGCCCACGGACCCCTGGTGCAGGGAGCACGGCTCGGGCAGTGACCTGGCTGGGGTCAGGGTCTGGCTGACACGCAAGCGTATGGGAGACACGCAGGTATTAACAGCAGACAGAGACAGCGGGAAGACCAAAAATACTCCCACTAAATTAAACGGGCTCAGCTAGGTTCAGCAACCCCTAAAGAGCAGCCTTTAAAAGCAATCAGTAAAATTCCCTGTATGATTGTCCCCAAAAGCGTTACTACCTTATTTGCATGAGACACACCTGCCCTTCATCGCGGTCGGCCCCCGCGGCTTTGCGGGTGGACGGGCCGGGGGTCAGTGCCCATCCTCCACAGGTGAGGCGCGTGCCCCCCCCACCGCCCTCCCTGTCCCCAGGTCACCCTGCGAGCACCCAGCACTGCCCCACAGTGCGCCTGCGCTGTCACGCTGCAGCGGGGCCTCTGCACGGCGGCTGCCCGGACCCCGCCGTCCCTGCCCAATCACCCTGCCTGCACGCGGCCCCCAGCTGGGCAGGCCTGACCGATGTGCTCGGGACGAGGTCGGGCAAGGCGGGGCGGGGGGCTCAGGTGGGGACGAAGCAGCGCTTCAAGCTCCCGCCCCCCGAAGCTCTCGGTGTGGGTGTCACGGGACCTACGCTCACCGGGCCCCACGCAGGCTTCCGCCCAGGACTGACCAGAGGCTCTTCGTTGCTGGGAAGCCGGCTTCACCGTCTCGGTCGCGTTGGGAACACGGCGTCCGGGAAGCTGGCCCGTGCCTCACAAGCCACCTCCAAAAGCCCAGCCCCACCGCCCATCAGGTGGCATGTCAGCCCAGGAGTGGCAGACGCCCTGCAACGCCGGCCCAGGAGCGCGACGCTGGGCTTGTGTGTGACATGAGGAGAACCGCATGTTTCTGCCAGTGCGCCCTGCGCCCTGGGCCCCTGGGAACCAAGCCGACTCTGGGCGGGACCACAGAGCAGGGCGGCCGAGGGCACGAACGTGCCGTGGCAGGGCCTGTGGTGTGCTGGGGCTCCCAGCCAGTCCAGCGCGCATCAGTCAGCGCCCTTCAGGGGTCAGTCCCTGGGGGTATCGAGGCGAGGCCACGTCCACTTAGGCACCTTTCTGCAAAACCTAAGTCCCCTTAACCTCTTCTTGGGCGTTAAGAGGAGCTGGCCCTGGCGTCACCCTCGGCCCCAACCAGCCCGCGCTGGCGTGTGAGTCATCCTCCAGGAGCGGCCACCACTGGGGGACGAGCATGGGGAGCCGAAGACGGCAGCTCGAGCGGCCGGCCACAGAGGGACCCGCCGGCAGCCCCTGAGCAGCGCGGCCCTGCTTCCCTGCACTCTCAGCGGCAGCAGGCACGCCCCTGGGGCAGGGACAGGCTGCACGTGGCCGCTGCGGGCTTCTCCTGCTTCCTAAGACTGCCCTAGGACGGCTTCGGCCGAGAGTAAAGGGCGCCTCTCGTGCCAGCCGCCGACGTGCCGGAAGCCGAGTCCTACGGCGCGCACAGCGTGCTGCCGAGTGGGGGTCCGGCCGAGGCAGCAGACCCACTGGCGACAAAGCGCAGGACTTGGTGTCAGTGGGAGGGGCGTGTGGGCTCAGGAGGCTGGTGCTTACCGGGCCCCTCGAAGGGCAGGAGCTTGGAGGGCACGGGGTCCCTGGCGCTCAGCGGGATCAGGTACAGGTCCTTGACGCGCCGGCTGTTGTTGGCCACGACGCCAAAGCGGCCGCGGCTGCTGAAGTAGGAGTAGAGCGAGATGTAGGCCACCTCCTCCTCCTCGGTGGCAGGGTGGAAGCGGACCAGGCACAGCTCCTGGGCAGACACAGACAGGGCGGCGCTGGTGCGGCTGCTCCGAGGGCACCGCCACGAGGCGGGGAGAACCGGGCCCAGGGCCCAAGAGCGATCGCGGAGTGTCTGGTCACGGGGTCTCCACGCAGAGCCCACCCCACAGAGCGCACGCCGAGAACCCGCGTGGGCGCCTCGCAGACGAGCACGCCACGCAGCCTGCAGAGCCTCGGCCGGCTCCCAAGGGGAGGTCTCCGCCGGCCGGAGGGGCTCGGGCCTCGCTGCGACCCCCGCGACCACAGCCCCTCCCACACCCGGCCCCGCACGCACACGCCGCGCTGCGCACACGGGCCAGCCACGCCGCGGCACCCAGGCCCCGCCGGGCCCTCAGCCAGCCGGACCTCTCCCGGCTCCGGCATTTCCGTCAGGCGGGAGGTGAAAGGCGCCACGGCGCCGGCTGCGCCAAGCGGGTACCTTGGACACGGAGGACCTGAGCTTGCCGACGTAGTCCCACACCGTCCTGGGTGCGATCCTCCCCCCGACGTGGATCGTGTCAGGCAGGTCCTAGACGGGACGGACGCGGGTCAGCACAGCGCCCAGGCCGCGGGCTCGTCTCACTAGCCCACCCAGGGGTCGCCGCGGAGAAACCCCCCGTGCCGCGAGAAAGACGGCCCGAGCCAGCACCTCGCTGCCGACCAACTGCTAACACCGGGGTCGGGAGGCACCAGGCCCCCATCCGCTAAAGACTCCCCGCAGCAGCACGAGGCAGCCGCGTCTCTGAGGAACAGGTGACGCTTCACCAAGGCCCTAACCGGCCCTGCAGCTCCGCTCCACTTGGAAACACAAGAGCTGCTGCGCGCGCCGTGCACGCCTCGGCCGGGCACGCACACGCCCAGGCTGTGAACGAGCCCGGCCGAGCCCGCTCGCACCGGGGGAGGCCTGGCCTCTCACTTGATTTTCTGCCAGCGTCCACGCCGCCCGACCCACTGACCCAGGACCGCAGGCTCTCTTCTGCCTTTAGAAGGGCCTGCGCGTCCTGGCTCTGGGCAGGACAGTCACACACCTGACGCCAGCACAGGCTCAGAGTGCCCGGGAGGACGGGGCCCACGCGAGCAGACACAGCGGCACGCACGTGTGCTCGCTCGGTTCTAACCTCGCTGAGATAATCAAAACACCCGGAGACGGGGTACGCCTTGGTGACAAACTTGGCTACGCTCTGCATGTTGATGAATCCTTTCCAAACGGTGCTGAGTCGAGACAAGAAGAGGGCTGTGTCCCCGTCCGCAGGGGACCGGGGCTCCGAGACGCTGTAAGACAAAAGCACCGAGAGCAGTCAGTCTTTCCGAGGCAGGAAGACTTCCCACGTTTACAAAGCGAAGCGAGCCCCGCAGGTTTTGGCAGCCGACTTGCAGACAAACCACTTTCATCACAATAACGTGACCACATCCAGGTCGGAGAAAGCCGACCGGACAGTTACAAGTACAAACTTCAGTTTTCAAGATCTCTCTTTCTGAAGTCACGGTTAGCCTTCCTAAAACTGAGGCTTTCACACGCGTCCGCGCAACACGGACCTGAGAAAGCCTCTATTTCTTGGCAGACCCCGGGGCCGAGCCACCGACTCGCTCGTCACTGCCCCCTGTCTTCACCAAGCAAAGGACACGCCCGTCCAGCCACGGGGAGGCCTCACCTGGTGCTCGGCGACGGAGGGATGGACAGGAGGTATCTGGGCTCGGGGGACGCGGACGGCTTGGCCAGGATGGACTTGGGCACCGTCACGGAGGTCGCCACAGGCTTCGGGGGCTCCTGTCGGGGTTCCGAGGGGTGTGCGGCCGCGGGGGCCGTGACCACGCTCGCCACCCCTGGCGCGGTCCTGGGGTCCCGGCCGGACACAGTGACCGTGGTGAGCACGCTGCCGCCGCCGGGGGCCGGGCCCAGGGGGCCCTCCAGGGTGGCGGGCACGGGGTGGCCGTCCCCCGCAGGCGCCGGCACGGGCTTCCCCTCCAGGCGCGCCGGCGTGGCGCCTCCCAGGTTCGGCTCCGAGACGTTTTCGGGCAGGGTTTCTGGCACCAGGTCGTCGGCGGAGCCGAGCGCTGGCCCCGGTGGGGAGCTCTCCAGCACGGACCTGGAGTCCTCCTTCCTGGCAGAAGCTGACAGCCTCTGCTTCTTGGGGGCTGGCTCGTCCTCTGACGATGGGACCTGGCCTGCGCGGCGGGAGGAGGGACCGCGTGAGACATCCGGCACCTTCGAGGGCAAGCTCCGCCCACGAGAAGACGCTAAAAAGTAGCGGCTAACTTCACAAACTTAGGAAAACCGCTCCAGCCTCTCAAGTTTTACCCCCGGCCCAGACACGCCCGTCACCCAGAGGGCCTCCGGAGCGCCTGCCTGGGTGAGGCTCACCTGTGCAGATCTTACAGTTCAGGTCGAAGAGGTGGGCCCGGTGCTGGCCGGTCGTGTCCTTCAACATGCTGCTGAAGACGTCGAGCAGGGGCGCCGCGCTCCGCTCGGGGGCCGCCCGCACGGCCTCCTGCTGCTCCTGCAAGGCAAGGCGGCGGCTCACTCTCTTCCACCCGCCGCCCCCCCACGGCCCCGGGAAGAGCCGTCTCGGGCCACCGACCACCGACAGAGAAGAGGCCCCTGAAGGCGAGGAGCCGAGAAACCACCCAAGCACCCGGGCCGAGGCCCCGGGGGACGCAGCCCCACCAGCCCGCGCGAGCACCGGGGTCCCAAACGCTTACGTCGGAATCCGACACCGGTGGAGAGTCTCCCATGTCAGGGGCGGCTTCCTGTTTGACGGCGGGCTTCCTACTCTCACTGTGCAGGTTCGCTCTGGCCTCCATCGCCTGTGAGGACAGACGGACAGAGGCCCTGAGCCGCCCTCCCTGGGGGCCGCGCCCGGCTGTCAGCACCTCCCCCGACGGCCCACGCCCACCCGGCGACACTCACGGCCTTGGTCGGCCTCTGCTCCCACGTGGAGAGCTCTCTGGACACGAGCTCCTCCGGCCTCATTCTCACCAGTTTGGTCAAAGAGATGTCCTCGCGCAGGACGCGGTGGAAGAGGCCCTGCGAAGCGACAGCTCCTGCTCGCGGACCGCGGGCCCGCGTCCGGCCCGCAGACCCCGCGAGGGCGCCTGCCAGCCTCCCGCCCGACTCCACTACGAGGACCCCGCGGAGGAAAGACCGCCGACCGGGAGGCCCAGCGGTCTCGGGGTAAAGGCGGCACACAGACCCGCTTCCCGGCCCTGGGAGGGCACCCAGGCCTGCGCGCAGTCCCAGCCTCCCAGCCGGCGGGCAGATGGGCCCGAGCCAGGCGCACACCTGGTTCTTGGGGTCCTTGAGGTTGAACATGAGGCTGCGGTACTTGCTCTTGTACCGGCTGTCGGTGACGCGGAAGAGGCCAAACATCTCCTTCTCGATGCGGAGCGCGATCCTGCCCACCTCACTCTCCGTCATGACCAGGTCGTCGCTGTCGGTGACCCTGGAGGGACGGCAGGCGCGTCAGCACCGCGCCCAGGGGCCGCGTCCCCGCACGGCAGGCGGTCAGGGCCGCAGGGGACAGGGCGCCCCCGCACGGCAGGAGGGGAGGGGCAGCGGCCCACCTTCTCCACAAGATCTCCTTCAAGGAGCGTCTTATGTTCTGCCGGATTTGTGAGTTTGGCTGAGACGAGGCGGGACTGGAGGCGGCCAGGCGTCCGGGGGCGGCAGCGGCCAGGGTGGCGGAGGCGGGCACCGGCTTCCTGACAGCGCCCGCTGCGGCGGTGGGCCCCAGGAACTTCCTGGGGGCAGACGAGGCAGCGCCCGGCGCCAGGCCTGCCTGCTTGGCCGCTGGGCCAGAGCCCGAGGGCCACGGCCTCTTGAGGACGGTGCCCTTGAAGCCCGGGGGTGGCTTCCTGACGACCGGTCTGGTGGCTGCCACGTTCACAAAGGGGGGAGACTTCTTGGGAAGGAGGTTTCGCGGCGGGGGCTGCTTGCTGCCCGCCAAGGAGCCCGGAGCAGCCGGTTTCTTCAGCGCCGCCGCTGCCATCACCTTCTCCACGCGTCTGTCCTCCTTCCCGGCTGCAAGAAACATGAGGCCGCTTAGCACCGCGGCCGCAGGGCCCGCACACCCCCGCCCCCCCAGCAAAGGCGGCAGCGCAGCGCAGGGACGGGTCGGAAGAGGAGTGGAAGGAGCGCAAGGCGCGCGCCCACTTGGCTCCGGGAAGAAATGCTTTCTGACTGACAGCTGTGACCTCCATCAAGGAGTTCTAGCTCCTTGTATACGTGTGAGAGACTGGGTCACCTTGCTGAACAGCAGAAAACAGACCAAACACTGTAAACCAGCTATAATGGAAAAAACAGAAATCATTATAAAGCTAAAGAAAAGTTCTAGTTACCAAAGGCTTGACCTGAAAGGGCAAATTTCACATCAAGAAAAGGCAGATTTTGAGGACCACTTTCACGGAGAACTTAAGTGCTTTTCTTATGAACACGAGCATAGAAGACCCTTAAGTGCATGGTCCCCTGGGGGCGCTGGAAGGACCAGCATGAGGGGAGATCAGTAACCCTGATAGCGCGAGCTGGGTGACAGGAGCACGTGGTGCGGCTGTTACTGTCCCCATCACACCCTCTAGCTGCACCTGGCTGCCAGGTAGGCTTGTTATCCAGGCCAGACCTGCAGCCATCTCAAAACCACTCGGCTGGCCCAGGACTCTCTGCACGATGCCAGCACTCTGTGCTGAGGGGCTGGTCACACTCCGTCCTGAGCAGGGCGTCAGGGCCGGCCTCCCTCGAGTCCGCAGGGGAGAGGGCACCGCAGCCACGCAGAGCTGTGACCGAGCGCAGGCGGACGGCTCTGCCCTGGTGCGGCGCACAGAACGGCAGGAATCCACCCAGAGGGGCAAAGAGGGGGCCAGAAGCGGGCCCAGGGTGAGGGAGGGCAGCATAGGGACGCCATGAGGGCAGGTCCCGTCACAGCCACCTGGTCCCTAAACTGCCAATGGCACAGGGAGGCCTGAAGACCCCAGCACCTCAACGGGAAGCTTTAACAGATGATCCAGCAATCTGACAGTTTTAACCAGGAGTTAGATGCCAGTCAACCGCGGTCAGTAAACCAGGGAGAAAGCCCAGAGTCCGGCGAGACCTACCCAGCCTGGAGAGCCAGTTCAGCCCTAAGTGCCCGGGGACCCCAAGCTTTTCCTGCCTTACAGTTTGACCACCTAATTTTGGGAAGTTTGCAAACAGCGCTGCACGCACCCCAATCTTAGTGTTAGAAGCACGTCGCTATCCATCACCAACCCTGACTTCAATCCCCATTTTGTCTCACAAAGGCCCCTCACCCCCACGTCCCACCACCTGCACACTGGACCTGGTGCTCGGGGAAGAGGCCTGGACCCACGCTGCCTGGGCTCCACACCCACCCGCCGGTGGTCCTGGCCTGACCCCTGTCAGGCCACAGCTCCAAAGCTTCGTTCCCTTGGCAGCTGAGTGTCCAGGTTAAGCGCGCTGTGAGGCCCTCTGGCTGTGCTTAAGCAGAAAAGGGTTGTAACCGGAGCTAGGATTAAAACCACACTCCTGCACATGCCGCCTCACTGGGTCGGGGGCATTCACCTGGGCAGCAGTGATGCTCAGTGCCAGGCACAGGCCTGGGGAGGGGACCCTCGGCGTCTGGCTGGGAGCTGCCAGGCCTCGGGGCCACGCAGTGCCGCAGGCCCCTCAGGGAAGACGGGCAGGAGCGTGGCGGGATGCAGCGCTGGACGGAACCCCAAAGTGGCTCAGCTGCTGCCCGTTACAAACCTGCCTGGGACTTCAACAGCACACTTTTAAATAAAGCCAAAGAGCTGGACTATGGCGTTTCCAGAATTCTCAATGAACCGCCTGGCTCTGAGCGCAGGACACACTGTGATGGGGCCTCAAACGAGTCCTGCCACGTGATATGTCGCTTCAGGCGACAATCCACGTCAACCAGAAGCCTCCAAGATCAACATTCCCGCTCATCTGATGTCCAGGGAAACCCCAGGCAGGGGGTTTCGGGAGGGTCCCAGGACGTGCGCTTAGAGGGACCCACTGTCCCACCTGTGAATGAGCGTAACCTGTCAAAGTGGGGGGGTTTCCTTCACTAAGAGGAGTTGCTCCTGGCTTTTCAAAGCCAGCTTCCATTACCCGGCCTCACCCCTCAGAGAGTAAGCACATCAACCAGGTCCGAAAGGAAGGCACTGCATCTGGCAGACTCCACCGCCAGGCTGGCTGTGTCCCTCCACCCGAAGGAAAACACACAGAACCCAGTTAGGATCTGGTCCCGCCGTGAGCTGGCTGGGGGTCAGCTGCTGCTGCAGGGAGGGGCCCCGGTGCAGCGCCAGTGTGTCCGGCAGCGACACAGGACCGCTCAGGAGGCTAAGCTCAGACTTGCAAGCCCTTCGCCACAAGGCGCACTGCGGCGGAGCGCACGTGCCCACTGAGGCCAGGGGCGCCTGAGGGCCCCTTCGAGGAGAGCAGCTCGCCCCGCCCCCCACCCCACGCAGTGGCTCCAGGGGACACCCGCCCACGTGCTGGACCCAGAAGGCTCATGGGGTCTGTGCCCAGCCCGGGCCGGCCTGCCTGTGGGGAGTTAGAGCAGCCGGGCTGCGGGCCAGGCGCCGTCTTGGGGAGCAGCCAGTTTCTGTTGGGAGGGGAGGCCGTGTCCCTGCAGGAACCGGCAGGGCCGGCCACTCTCTAATTGGCTCATCTCCCACTAAGCATGAAATCGGGCCTCAGCAACAGCAGGGCGGGCCCAGGCGCTGCGGCACTGCTGGCCACTGGGTGGCAGTGGCGGGCCTCCGTGCAGGACACAGGATGGCTGCACCGCTCAGGCGACAGCGGCCCAGGGAGTCCCCGCAGGACAGGAGCTGCACGCGCCGGGCCACTCAGGCCTGGACGTGACCAAGCCCGGTGACCGTGGCTGCTCCACACCCTCTGTCCCGCCCAAACGAGGGGCCAGTTCCCCCTCAAACCCGAGATGTGAGGCCTCCAGTCCCTGACACGGGGTGGGCCCGCTGCTCACCAACGACCGGCTGTAAGCGCCCAAGTCATCAAAGTGAGCTTCTGGTGGGACAAGGAGCCAGGCAGGGCCCCAAGTCCCGGGGCAGGGGGGCGGCCTCAAGGCCGGGGACCACAGGGGCTCCCTCCTGGGGCCCCAACCCCACTCACCACCCACTCCCACTGGGGCCCAGATCCACTCAGTTCAAAGAACAAGGCCGCTGGCGCTGCTGCCACAGGAAGTGAGAGCCAGGCTCGGAGGAGACGGGGCGGCCGGAGATGAGCTCGCCGGGACGCGGCTCCACATCAGCTCGGTGTGACACAAGGTGCCCCATTTCAACTCTGCTTCCTGACAGGGTTTTCAGAGCACAAGCAGCCCAGCAGCAGGAGAAAGCCCCTGTGCTCTTGCGCCTCTGCTCGTCCTGGGCTGTCCCGGGGTTGAGGGGCTTCCACACCCAGCACCACTCGAGGAGGCCCCGGCCCGCCCGAGGCCCGTGTGCTGGCTGCGGGTCTTCCTCTGGGTCCTGCACCGCGCTTTCCTAGATGACTTGTCCTTACGTCCAGCGTCTGAGTGACGCACACCCTCGCGGAGAGGTGCACACAACTGGCTGTGACAAGTCTGCCCAAGCCCAAGCGCGGGCTCGGAGGCTGTGCCCTCCCGTGTTAGGGGCCTCCTGAAAACCTAACCAAACCCGATCTGTGTCGGACTGGTCAGACGAGAGACCGTCAGACGGCCCTTCAACACGAGTGCTGGAAGAAGGGGCATGAGGCTGCGTGCGGGCGTCCCACCCCCCACGGTCCCGCGGTGGCAGCGCCCAGCCCACCCGGGCCCCAGGCACACTGGCCGCCAGGCCTGGGATTCAGCCCGGGGTAGGGCTGCGGCTCCATTGAGATGTCAGAGACCAGCCAGCAGGCCCTCTCCCCACTCGAGCGGTTATTTGAAGCAGCCCGCTAGGACCAGGGTTGGGCTGTGTTCAGACTCATCCCCCCTTAGACCCCAGTTCCAAAGGGTGACCTTCAGCGGAGGGCCGGCCCGGCCCAGCGGGCGAGCAGTGGTTACCTTGGTGCGTCTTGAAGGCCTCCAGGTGCGCGGCAACGGAAGTCACCCCGGCCTTCACTTACACAAATCAAAGTGGAAAGACTTCTTATCAGTCTTCTGGGTTTACTTCTTTAACTTTCAGAAGCTAGGACTGTAACTACGTGCAGGGGCGTGCCGACACACAAAGTCAAGAACATGACGACTTCACGCGCACTGAGACTCGTGTCCTGCGGGGACCGCAGCCTCTCCAGAGAAGCCCCCGGACTCAAGGCCACCTAAGGACTTGCTGGGGCACCCGTCTGCGAGCAGCGCCAGGGAGCTGCCGAGCCCCGAAGGCCCGTGGCATCAAGGACGAGCAGGTGAGGAGCGGGACCAGCCCCACCAGAGGCCTTGGACGCCGCCTCGGACGGGCCGGGCAGCCCGGGGGCTCGCTGGAGTCGCATGTTAGGCAGTGTGCGTGGAGCCCCCGGCCCCGACCTTCCCCAAGAGCCGACCAGCACGCTCGTGAGAAGCACTCGGTCGCCAAGGACAACCGAGGACGCTCAGCCCTACGGCCCTGACGCACTCCGTCACGGGGACCCTGTGTCTGCACGAGTGCTGGCCTTCCCTCTAATGGAGGGAAGACACCGGTTCGGATGCTCAAGTCTGCTTTGCCCCAACCGCGCTTTTGGCCACAGACAATTCTGGAAGAGAGATAAAAACGGCTTGCACAACCGATAAAACAAGACCGTACTAACACAGGATTTCGGCTCAGGCTTCCGGGTTCTAGGACCCCCATGTATATTATCTTTTCCCGGAGGAAGCCGCTTCCTCTTGCGAGTCGTGAAGCAAGGGGAGGCGCTGGGCCTGGGCACACAGGTGCCCTCGGGTGTTCCTTTTCAGCTCCCAAAGCTGCATGAAGCTGTGGAAAGCTCATCTTCCAGTCACCATCTGCTCTGACCCCCAGGGCTTTAGGTCCCCCAGAGCCACTCCCGGACCCCAGAGCCCACACACTAGGAACTGCGCCCGTGACTTGGAATCCCACTTCCAAATCCTAATAACCCAGGGGCATTTCAGAAAAACGCTTTCAGCCCTCTTTATGCCTTGGAAAAGAACAAGAGGCAAAGTGACAGTGGAAACGAAGAGTTAAAACGAGGGAGAGTAGTAAGGCCGTGGAAACACAAACGTCATTGGGGAGAGAAGTACAAGGGCCACTGTTCAGAAATCCTGAAAAACTCAGAGCAAGTGCGTGTTCGGCCTGCCGTCCTGAGGACACGGGAGGGCCTGCTGGTTCCGTGGGAGCAGCAGCTAAGAGCTGCCCTGCAGAGCAAGGTCTCGCCTGTGATGTTCTCGGAAAAGCTGCCCTGTACCCCCGACCGAGGCCGGCTCTGCGGCCCGGGCCCCGCGGCAAACGCCCCCCCCAGCACCATCCCAGGTCTGCGGTGGGCGGGGACTCGAGGAAGGGCCCGGCTACTGTGACTGTGAAGTGACGGTCCGTCTGGGGAGAGGCAGAGGCCCAATGCTACTCACCGGGCTGAAAGGACAGCAACCTTTTACGCTCCTCCCATCTTTTGGGAAGATGACATTTCTGGGGTAACAAAAGTGATCAGAAGCAACGAGCTCAGACACACGTCCGTGCGCGAGCTATCAACGTGGCTCTCCATCCTCGTGGCCTTGAGGTGCCAACGTGCCAGGAAGGGGACCGAGTCATTAATCTGTTCCCGGGGCACACCGGTGTCGGGGGGGGCGGCCGTGCAGAGAGCGGCGGCGGCGGATGAGAGCAGCAGCCCCTCACCCCCCAACCGGGGAAGAAGCCAGCGCCCCCTCCCTCGCCGTGCCCCGAGTCGCAGGGCGGCGTCCCATTCTGGGCCACAGAGATGGAAACAGGGCTGATGTGGGCACCCGCGGGCTCTGTGGCCCTGCCTCGTCCTCCTTGTATTGTCACATGCCTGCAACCCACTTGGAGCGTTCTGCAGAGGACTCCAAGTGACAGCGCCGTCCGGCAAGGCGGGGCGCCGTCTTTAGCCTGCTCCTGAGGGCGGCGGCCGTTTGATGGAAGCTGGAGACACAGTGTTAGTGTGAACTTCTCAGCTCAGACAACCTAGGGTGCCGGGACTCACTTTTATAAAGCGAGTGGTTAATTCTGTAAGGAACGACTCGCTCCTAAAACCCGAAAGCTAAATACATATATGGCGTGGCTTTGCAGTCTGCCTGGAACTCCGTTTCTTACGTCTTGGGCCCTCTTGTTCTCAAGATGAGGATTTAGTCATGCGTCTTCCCAGTCACAGCAGATGCAGCATCTACCTACGCAAGGCCTTCCCTCAGGTAACTGGCTAAAAAGCTGGCTGAATGGAGAAGGCAGCACACGCTATCATCCTGGAACTTGGGGCCAGCTAAACTTTTGGCACTTTTAAAAAAGCCACAAGAGTATAAAGAATAGTATGAATAAAAGCTGAATAAAATAATCTTAATAAAAGAATGAGCCCTGTGATCAATTTCAACTTCCAAAATTTAATTTTGGAGAATGAAGCTGAGAAACACGAACAAGCAGACAGACTAGGTTGCAGGGTCCCCACGCGATCTGGGGGGGAGGCCTCACGGGGCTCAGACAGTGGGGCCGGGACTCGGGGCCTCCCGAGCCTGGGAGCTGCCCAGAGCAGACAAGGTCGTGCCCACTTACCTTCCAGCACAGGACGCGGCAGTAAGCGGCCTCAGGACTCGCCTGTGTGTGTGTGTGGTGTGTAATGTGTGAACTGGGCATGAGAAAAATGTCTGGTCTGGTAAAAAACAACTAAAGTCCTGAGAATCACGCTCCAGCTGCACATCAGCCCCGACAGTCTCGTGCAGCAACGGATCCCACAACACACGGGAAGCGAGGACCGCGCGTGCTGGGGGCGGCCGTGGACGCTGGACGAGGCCAGCCGAGCGGCGGGGTTGCGGAGGCCCTACAGATACTCACCCGGCCTGGGGGTAAAGAGAGCGTTAGAGACGCGCGGCGCGCGAGCAGGGAGGCCGCACAGGCTGGGGATGTGCCGGGAAGCCCGCTGGGCCGAGGACGGGCAGGCGGGCTCCGGAGGCGGCCTGCCCTCGGGCCGAGCCCTGGCCAGCCGCCGCGGAGGAGGAGGAGGAGGAGAAGGAGGTGGTGGTGGGGTGTCCCAGGCTCCCCTGTGATACGTACATTTACACAGCAGTGGCGGCCGGGGGGTGGCGGTCCTCTCGGGCTTGATGGCATTGTAGTTGTGGTCGCTGGCCCACGACGGCGTGCTGCTCTCCGAGGCCGGCTCCTGGGCGAGGCCCTGGCTCCGGGGAGGGGCAGGCGCCGCCTTCTTCCCCGCGTTCTCCTTCCTGTCCGGCGCCAGCCTCTTGTGCACAGAGGAGACCTTAACACCTGCCTGCGTAGCCAGCAAAGCCCAGTCACCGGCGGCACAAATGGCCTCTGCCACAGAGGCCCCGCAGCGCCGCTCCCGGGCCCATCACACCCTCGGGGCCCCCAGCCTGTGCCCCGCGTCTGCGCACAGAAGTGCCTGGCCACCTCCCCCGGCCTGCGGGCTTTCCGACGTCAGGCCCAGGACGTCAACACCTGAGGTGTAGGTCCCCCCATGGGATGACCCGCAACCCCGCTGAGGACAGAGGCTGCGGCACGCGCCCGCGCACGGCAGCCGCTGCTCCCGCTCAGCAGGCAGACAGCCCTGAGGGCACCAGGGGAGTCTGTCCTGCCAGAGGAGCGGGCCGCGACGCGGCCACGCCACACCGCACTTGAGCTCCAGGAAGGGCCTATCAGGGGAAGGACGGGCCCGTGGGCTCTGACGCTTCCCGACCCTCTCCGTGCCCCCGAGGAGCCGCGGCGAGCTGAGAGCTAGGCCTCCGTCACAGCGCAGTTCTAGACCCAGACCGGCGCCCCGCCCCCGACTGCCTGCCCGGGTCAGCCCTGCGGCCCTCCTCACCCAGGGCCGGCTCAGGGCGGAAGGCGACGTCCAGGCGGCGGCCGGCCCCTGTGTTTCTATCAGGGCCCCTCGGCGAGAGGCGGAGAGAAACACCGCCAGAACACCTGCTCGTCCCGAATCTGCCGAGGGGCTGCGGGTGAGGCGGGGGGCGGGCCGCAGCTGACACCGTCGGCACCACGCCTGGGCCTGCTGGCCCCCGGACCCGCCAGCGGGCACCTCTGTGTCCTCTGCTCACACGGCTGGCCTCGGTCCACCTACCTGAACGCTGCATTTCTGAAGAATCACTTTCTCTGGCTTTGTCTTGCTTCTTTCCTTGGGCTTTGGCTTCTGCTCTTTGCCGGCACTGAGCAGCCGCATGGTGGCGGCGGCGTGCTTCAGGATGCAGTCGCTGCTGCAGTACACGGAGTCCGGCAGCGCCGCGCTCGAGCACCCGGGGCCGATGCACTTGGCGGTGCCCGGCGCCTCTCCCACCTGCAGGACAGGGCAGGGGCTGGGTGTGCGGACGGAGCTCAGCGGGGGCGGCCCTCTGAACACCACTCCCCAGCACCGAGCTCACCGGCGTCCGTCCACAAACCACCGGGAGTAAGAATCCACCTTGATTCAAGTGCACCCCCCCCATGGCCTGCGCCGCCGCCCGCGACGGGCTCGCGGACAACCCGGTTCTGCCGCCGGGCGAACAGGCAGAGGTCCTGCCTCGTCATCACGACCCCGAGTGAGAGCACCCACTTAATCAGGCAAAAGCCCTTCGAAGAGGGACGGGGCCCCGCAGAGGGAGGGCCCCGCTGCTGGTCCTGCGGAGGCGGGCGGCACCCAGGGCTGGGCTGGAGGGCAAGGCCGCCAGGAGACACCCGGGCACCCACTTCAACTTCTAGCGCAGAGGCAACAGTAGCTTCGCAGGGCCAGCAGGACCTATTTCTATTATAAATCATGTAAGCCCAGAGCCCAGAGCGGCCGGGCCAGGCCCGTTTCTGAGCCAGAAGTGTGTGTGTCTGAAGCCGCCCAGTTAGTGGCAATGCCAGCAGCAACTGCTCAACTCGGGGTTTCTACAACAGGCCCTGAGTCCAGGCTGACGACAAGCGTGGACGTGTTCCTCAGATGAGCAGAGGCTTATTTCTCACACTGCGGACCTGCTTTCCCCCGCCCGCCGCGGGGAAGGCCTGAGCAGGACAATCACAGCAGCCCGAGGCAGTTCTCGAGACACAGGGGACCCAGGACAGAGAACCCCAGCCCTGGGAAGGACCCACGGGCGAACAGGGCCGGGAAGGGGAGACCAGGCTGCGTGCGCACTGGGGAGCTCCAGACACGGGCACGCGCATGCGCCGTCACGACCGCGCGCATGCGCCGTCACAACCGCCAGCCCCAGCGCCCCACGGAGGGCGGGCACAAAGTCACCAGTTCCCCGGAGGTGCCGCCAGGGGACAAAGGCACTGCCATGACTCAAAAATAAATTTGCTCCTTAACACCTACGCTGCAAGCTCAAGATTCCACCGGTGAGAACACCTAAAGCATCTTGTAAAAAAGCGAGGCCATTTAAAGAGATAATCCGGCTTAAGAAGGGAGCACAAAGTGCTCCGGCCTCACAAAGATGCACGCGCACAGGAGGCGCTCCCACGCCAGGGAACCAACTCGCAATCTGGCCTCGGTACTTTTTGTCCGAGGGCTCCGCGGTCACCGCCGCCACTGGCCTCGGGAGATGGGTACTTACGGGCTGGAATATCTTGAGCTTTTTCTTGCCACTTGGGTTTGCGGCCTTCTCAATCCTCCCCTTTATTCCCTGGTCTTCGCTTGATCTCTGCTCCACGGTCCCGATACTCGTGCAGTCGGTACCATCGGCGTCTACGGGCCGCGGCCCTGTGCCCTGCGGGTCTGCGCTCTCCGAGCCGCCCTCGTCCTGCGCCTGCAGGGGGGTGCAGTTCGGGCAGATGTAGTCCTCCCCGTTCCGCTCCAGGAGCCGCCCGCGGGCCTCGGAGATGCCCACGCAGTCGCCGTGGAACCATTCTTCGCAGCGGTCACAGCAGATCATAAACCTGGGATTACCAGATAACGGCATAAGGACTGAAGACGAGATAAACTCATATTTAAATAGGTGACGGATTACTTGGAACATTCTGTTTTTAAAAACACAAACATACCAAAAAGAGAACACCCACGTGCCTGCCCCACGAGTTTACTGACACGCAGCCCATGGCTTCAGCTTCTCCCGGGACCGGGGCCGGTGCCCGCGCACACAGGCGGCCACGCTCTTGCCCTCGACAGACCAGAACCGGCCCCCAAGCCCTGGCAGCCAGTCGCAGCTGGAGGCTCTGGGCTGCCCCAGCGTCCAGGGCACCGTCCAGAGCAGCCTCACCCCAGGCGCGCGCTCTGACGGCATCGGCTGCGCGTGGCCCGCGTGACCGAGGCCTCAACAGCCCCGCCAGCCACCACCGCAGCAGAGGGTGGCGGCTCTAGACGGCCCCTCCCACCCCAGCTGCTGCCTTGGACATGGCTGTCCGTCGTTTCCAACTGAACAAGTCACTGCTAAGGCCAGCCCGGGACTATTTTTTTTTTGTCTTTTTAGGGCCACACCCACAGCACATGGAGTTCCCAGGCTAGGAGTCGAATCGGAGCTGTGGCCGCCGGCCTACACCACAGCCACAGCCACACCAGATCCAAGCCGTGTCTGCGACCTACACCACAGCCACAGCAACGCTGGATCCTTAACCCACTGAGCAAGGCCAGGGATCGAACCTGCATCCTCATGGATCCTAGTCAGATTCGTTTGCGCTGAGCCACGACGGGGACTCCAGCCCGGGACTCTTTAAACGGCTTCCACGGCCTGGGCCCCGGGAGGCCGGGCAGCCCGACCCTCCCCACAACCCACCTGTTGTTGTGGGGCTGCCGGCATATGCAGTACAGGGCGCTGGGGTCGTACACCTCGCACTCGGGCTTGGGGCGCACCGGGCCCCCACGCTCCTGCTCTCTCACGCCCGCAGCCGCCGTCCCCTCCGGCTCGCCCTCCTGGTCATTTTCCGTGGCCGGGGACGCGGCCCCCTGGTCGGCCTCGGGCTCCAGCATGACGGGTGGCAAGCCCTCCCCCGCGTCGCCCGCCTCCATGTCCACGGTCCCGGCCGGGTCCTCCTCCTCCCGACGCTTCCTCCTCAGGCGGCCCTGCAGGCCCTTGGGGGCCCGGTCGGCGGGCTCCCGCTCCCGCTCCCTCCGCAGGCGGTTCTGCAGCTCTTTCAGGGTCAGTCCGTCGCTGTCGCTGTCGGAGGTGTCGTCCCCGTCGTCGGCCCCTTTGGCCTTGGAGGAGGCCGGCCGCCCCCCAACGGCCGCGGAGCCGGACCTGGGCCCGCCCTTCCCGTCGGAGGCGCTGTCGGCGCTGCCCTCGGAGGCGGTGTCGCCGTCGGCGAGCGGGCAGGGGGCCGCGGCGCCCCGCCTCCCCCGGCGGCGCACGGTGGTGAGGAACTCCTCCACACGCTCGGTGCGCTTTGGCTGCCGCCCGCTGCGCCGCAGGGACAGGCCCGGCTGCTGCGGCCGCGGCTCCGGGGCGTCGGGCTCCGCGTCCCCCGCGCCCTCGCGCTTGGCGATGGTGGTCCTCCGGAAGCCCCAGGTCTTCCTGAACTCCTTACTGGTGGGCTTGACGGCCCGGGGCGCGTCCTCGCCGCCGGGGCTGCCCTGCTCCTCCATGCCTGCCGGGAGACACGAGCAGAGCGCGACCGACGTCAGCCTGGGCCGGGGGACGCGCACGGACGGGGCGGCCCCGCCAGGAGGGAGCCCCGGCCGGAAGGAGGCGACAGGTCTCTGCCAGCACCGCTGACGGGCCCCGAGGCGCGCTGCTGCGAGGGCCGCCGAGCGCCGCAGCCGATGTCAGAGCACGGAGCCGCCAGACCTGCCACTCCGCCCTCTAGCCGCCTGCGGGGGTCCGAGACGCAGGCGGCGGGCAGGGGATGCGCGGCCGCATGGGCTGTCTGCGCTCTCGGGCGCAGGCCCGGTGACGGCACGCGTGTGTTCCAGGACGAGCCGCTTGGGCCGAGGGCTGGGGAGCCCTGAGCTGCACCTAAGACGTGGACCCCCCGGCCCGAGCGAAGGCGGGCTGCTGAGCTGGGCTGAGCAGCAGGGACCCTGCGGTCACCCTGTGAGGTCAAGTATTGGCCCCCAAACCCGGCCCAGATTCCCGAGCCAGGACTGCTCGGCCACAAGCCACGCCGCTGGGGGCCCCCGAGCTCGGGGCGGGGTCACGCAGCAGCAGAAAACGGGGCACGGGGCAGGCAGACCTTCGGTGAGGTCTATTCTGCAGCTATTCTCTCTCCCACTTTCTCCCTAATAGGTTATGAATGGGTCGTGTCCGTGAAAACTTCAAATGAAAAAGCCCAGCACGTACCTTGAGACTCTTTCCCAGCTGCGCGGGCGTCAGTCACAGCCAGATGCTAGCGCGACTCAGACGTGACGCCACGCTCCATCCTGGGGCAGGACTGGTGTGGAACGCAAACCTTCAAACGCAAAATACACAAAATTCAAAATCACAGGCAGCTGAATTCCCTTTCTGGTTCCCAGGAGGCGTCACCCATTCCCACGTCCCCACCCAGTCCTCCAGGCCCTCCCCCACGCCCTGGCCTGACCCCCTGGGAGTAGCTGTGACACTGGCCCTGTGCCCGCGGGACCACAGCACTCTCCTGGGCACATGAGGCTTTCGGCAGCATGGCAGGAATCCTCCTCCACAAAGACGGAACACACGTCACCGTCAGCAAGCACACCACACGCAACGTCACTTAGGCCTGTGCTGGTCACACAAGTGCACTAGGAAGACCACCAGCGTAAACCAAAGGAATGCTGAGGCCAGTTCTTAGCACGTGGTTGTTACTGAAGTCGTCTAAAAACTCAAGCCTGGGAGCTCCTGCCATGGCGCAGCAGTAACAAACCCGACTAGGATCCGTGAGGACGTGGGTTTGATCCCTGGCCTTCCTCAGTGGGTTAAGGACCTGGCCTTGCCTTGAGCTGTGGTGAAGGTCGCAGATGTGGCTCGGATCCCGCATTGCTATGGCTGTGGTGTAGACTGGCAGCTGCAGCTCTGATTTGACCCCCAGCCTGGGAGCCTCCATATGCTGCAGGTGTGGCCCTAAAAAGACGAGGAAAAAAAAAAGACACATTACTGATAGGTTACCTGCCCCAGAGCCTGGATACTTTTTTCTGACTTCCAAAACACAACAAAAACCTGGCTGATGCAACGTCGATCCAGGAAGGCCCCAGGCCCCAGAACACTGCTGCTGTCGGTCACTGTCCGCGGACGGCGACACAGGCTGTCCCGAGGCTCGGCCCACAGAGTGAGCTCCTAAAAGAGTTTACTGATCTTAACTGTAACTAAAACCATGTTCAAGAAAAAGAGTGGGAGTCCCTGTTGTGACGTCGCGGAAAGAGATTGGACTAGTGTACACGAGGACGCAGGTCTGATCACTGGCCTCACTCACACAGGTGGTTAAGGACCCAGCGCTGCTGTGAGCTGTGGTGTAGGTCACAGACGCGGCTCGGATCTGGCCCCGCTGCTGCTGCGGCTGCAATGCAGGCCGGCAGCTGTAGCTCTGAGTCAACCCTACAGCCCGGAACCTTCATATGCCAAGGGTATGGCCCTAAAGAAGACCATAAAAAAAGGACATCAAACTTCCCAAGCAGTCCCCATTTTGAGGGCACACTGTGTGACCCACAATGACACTGGGGGTCAAAACCCCCCCAAACACAAGTCCCGGCCCTCTTCCTTAGGAACTTTAGGGACGGAACGAGGCTACGCTCTGAAAGCAGGGGCTGGGGCAGGCCTGGGCCGGCACGCCGGGGAGGGCTGGCGGGAGGAGCCAAGGCCTCAGAGCGCCCGGTCCAGCCCTCGCCCTTCTGTGGAGACGGACCGAGCCACCAGCACCCGACAGAAACGTGAGCAAAACCGAAAAGACAACCAATGAAATCACACTTGAAAGTAATTACTTAGAAATCATACGTGGTCGTTTTAGTTAAACGTTATGTTTCAGAGACCAGTGTTACAGTCTCTGAACAGCACAGCGGTCGTGTCACCTGTTTCCGAAGCCCCTCCACCCGATGCCCTTCCGATGGCAACCCCAGGACGGCCCCAGGACGGCGTGCCACCGGCTTGGACAAGCACAGCTCACACTCTGGGCCAGGGCCCCGCTCACTCCAACTGCCCGCAACTGTGGTCTCCGCAGTGACCTCGGAGGGGGCGTTCCGCCCCAGCTCCTCTTAAAGGGACAGTGACGGGTTCCGGCCGAGCCGCCCCCACCCCGTCCCCACGGCCACGCCCCTCGCAGGCGGTACACCCATCTCAGAACCAGACGCTTCTCAGGAGAAGCTGGAAACAACCTCCGCTTTCACACTCCGCAGCAGGGGACACTTAGACAAAGCAGACATCATGATGTTATCACTGATACAAAATGTAAATCCAATCATTTTAGATAATTGGACTCGTTTATTTTGACGACTTATTTACAAAGTTGATTTTATAATTTCTTCTACACAGAAATTCTAATATAAAAACTACAGCTCATGAAATAAAAGCAAAGTATCAAGACCAAAGAAAAATAAAACTTCTATGGCCAAGGCAAAAGTAAAAACAAACACCAAACTGCTACATTCCTAACGCAATTCAGCGTGTGCAGGTCCCCCCGTGGCAGCAGGTGGGTAAGCCGGGGGTCACACCGACTAGGAGCCGACTGCTCGCCAGAGGAAGGCTGACGGGCACCCCGGAAACGGGACGAGGAAACCCGAGGTGAGCGCCCAGCGCCCAGAACAAACGCACAGTCATCTTGCTCCCACGTGCGAGCTGCTGCACCGGAGACGGCGTGCGCCCCCTTGCCGGCGGCAGGAGCCGCAGCAAAGACCTCAGGTCCCCAGGGTGACAGCCAGCAGCCGCTCTCCCACCCGGCGCTGCGGCCAGGGCCCCTCAGCTCTCAGCAGAGGGCCCCAAGACCCTTCCTTTACGAGAGACGCGTCGACAGTTCCAAAATCAAACCCGCGAGCTTTTCAGACTTGCGGACACCCGCCGATACCACGTTACACGACAAGCAGCAGCAGCCCCATAAGAAGCGGCTGTACCACGGACGCGAAGCCCAGACCTGCCACAGCTCGTTGTGCGCGCTCCGAAGGCGTCCATCGCCCACGCGCGCGGCAGTCGCGTGGGGAGCCCCGGTCCGCGGTGGGCAGGGTCAGTGCCGGCTCCAGGAACGTCTTCAGTTACTGGGAAGCCCACAATGCTCACGAGTGCAAACGAAAACTGTTCAGAACTCTAATTCCCGCCTATGGCTTGCACCCTGTCATCAGCTGCACACACTTCGTCAGCGGCCTCGAGGCTCACATGGTCCATCTTCGAGAACCGAACACCCGGAGGGCGGTCCGGGCTGCTCGGGCCCGGGGGCTCCTGCCCGCCGGGGCGGGCGGCGCGGCTGAGGTCCGGGCGGCCTGTGCCTCACAAGGCCAGCCGGGACCAGGAGAGCTGGGATGTCCTAGCCCCCCGAACGGTTTCGAAACACGTGGAAAACTTCGGAAACACGCCACCCCAGCAGTGTCTGCGACCAGCGTCAGGGCATCAAACACTTCCTCCCGCAGCGGCTCCCCCACACCTTCCCTCCAGGTTGCCCAAGCTCTCAAAACCAGCTGAGCTGCCGCAAGCGACCGTCCCACCCGCCCCAGACAGCGCCAGTGGAGTCCGGCTACCGCCACTGTCAGCCTGAAGGCTCGAGTTCGAGGCCTGCCCACTTAAAGACGGTCAGCTCTGTGAGCCTGAGACTACTTTCCCTAAAACACTTTAAAACACATCGTCACAACGAAGCTCCTATTTCCACAGCAAGACAACCACGGCTACAGCTGCTCAAAAAAACACACAAGTGCCTGGCTGCACCCTCCAAACCTCTTTATCCCCCCCCCAAACAACATTCAAAACGGAGAACTTTAACAGAACCAATTCTCACCCGCCAGTCACAACACATCCAACACTACAGCACACACAACCTCATGGCTCAGGCTGCTCACTCGCTTCTCAGTCCCGACAGGGGCAGCCGGTTTAGTCCCTCACAGCCGGCGTTAAGGGTCTTCCATCCGACACCCAACCGCTGCGGTGGGAGAGGAGGGACCGACAAGACAGGCGCCCAAGTGAGAGGCAGGCAGGGAGGCAGGCGGGCCCCCGGTCAGACTCCGACCACCCTCTCGCTCCCAGGACAACCCTTAGGTGACTCGCTACCTCCTGGAGCAGGAGCGCCGGTTCCCCGACGGCGCTAAACCGAGCTGTCGGCCCCGGCGACCCGCGGGGCGCCCGCCGAACGTGGAGCTCACGAGGCGAAGGAACAGACCCGACTTTCACTCGCCCGAACACACAGACCCGGGCCCGCCCGGACACAGGACCCCGGTCCTTCGGGCCGCCCGGCAAATAGCACGACCATCAGACACGACACGGAGACGGAGGCACCCGGACGGCAGCCCCCAGGCATGGCCGGCTTGCGCCTGGGTGACCCCAGGAGAGCAGGCTTTCCCGCCCTGCTGAAGGCGGGCCGCAGCCGCCCAGACCGCCACTCCGGACGGCCCCGAACCCCTGGAAACCCAGAGGCCACGGGGAGGACGGAGAGGTGGGGCCCGGGCAGGGGCAGACCGCCCCAAAGGAGGCCTGAGCTCAAGTCCCCGCAGCCGGGCCCTGACCGCGACCTCCAGCTTTCCAAGCTGTGAGAAACGGACCCGCGGGGCCTGACCCCGCGGGGACCGGGCCAGCTCCCGCCTGTCTCGCCGTGAACAAGGAGACACGGCGTCCAGCACTGCGAGGGCCCTCCGACCGCTGCACCCCGGTGACCGCCCTCTGAGGACAGGGCTGACCCCCCCAGACAGGCTCTGGGCCTCACGGAGACGCTGCGTCCGGGCCAGTCTGGCCGCTGCTGGACGCCCAAGGACAGGCCTGGCATGGGCTCCCTGCCCTCTCCTCCCACCCAGAGAGAGGGCGTGCTCAGGGGGCTCCGTCCCACAACAGTCACCCCTGCCGGCGCCCCTAGGAGCCGCTAAGTCTGCAGCCCGCCCTGCAGCTTTCACACCCAAGGTCTGCCTGGGCCCGTCCGGGCTGGCGCCTCCCCCCGGGGCCCAGCGGGCACCACGGCAGGATCCCGGCGCCCCGCTGTGCAGGTCCAACAGCACCCCACCACCACCACCGCAAACTGCCATCACACCTCGAGGCCAAAAGAGTGCCCGCCCCCCGCCACTGGCTGCAATCTCTTCCCTGGGGATGACAGACCAACCAAGCTCTTCCAGAAAGTTCAAAGCCATCACTATCTTCTTAAAAGTTAATGCATTTTCCGAGGTGTTAAATTTCAGGAGCAATCATTTTTTTAAATTCTCTTTTCTCAACAACACGAGCATTTCTGGCCACAACCTGGAACACAGGTTCTCAAAGTGTGGCCCCCAGCCTTTCAGAAGGTCCCCAAGGTCAAATCAGAGAAGGCAGTTTTTCAGAAGCTGCACGACAGAGGTAGCCACAGAGGAGGCCAGGACGCAGCTACTGCCGCTTAAGCCAGAAGTGAAAGGGACCTGCAAAACTGTGAGACAAACTTTCTCATTAAGTCGCTTTTTCTTTGGAACATACTTTCCATAAGGTGCTATCTACATTAACTCGCAAGGAGTTATTATTTTTAAATGAGTAACTCGATGCCTCATTTTTTTGTCTTTTTAGGGCCATACCTGCAGCATATAAGTTCCCAGGCTAGGGGGTCAAATCAGAGCTGTAGCTGCCGGCCTACACCACAGCCAGGCCAGATTCAAGCCGTGTCTGCGACCTACACCACAGCTCACAGCAACACCGGATCCTTAACCCACGAGCGAAGCCAGAGATTGAACCCGCATCCTCGTGGATGCCAGTCAGATTCGCTTCCACTGAGCCACAACAGAAACTCCAAATGTCTCATTTTTAGTGCCAAACACGGGCAATGTCAGCAGATGCAACATACGCAAAAGCCCTCCGCGGTCCTTGTTAATTTCAGTGGGGGCGAGGCGGCCAGTCTGAGAGCCGCTGCCGCAGACCTGACCCAGAGGACAGCTTCCAGAGAAGGCCCCCGACGAGCCCCAAGGACAGGGACAGCACCGCGCCCAGTGTCACTGGCCAGGGCTCCCCCAGCTTTCCTCATGATGACCGAGAAGACCTGACGCCCAGCTCTGAAGCTGCGGCGTTCAGAGTCACGGCCCCCGAGCCCAGAGACAAAGCAGTTGGAGGAAAAAACCGAAGGCCTCCTTCCCTCCCAGCTGGGCTTCAGGAGTGGAGGCCCCCCAGGCCGGGGCAGAGGAGCACTGCGGCCGTGGATGTGCGGTCAGGGATCCTGTACTTGGTCTCCTGTGGCTCAGGAGGCCACGGCCAGGACGGGGCTCAAGCTGGCACCCGAGGGATTTCCTGTGTTTGTTCCAGCCGGTGCAGAGCTGGGCCTGAGGCGGCGTGCGGAGCAAAGCCACCCGCCGCTAAAGACGGTCACGGGAGGGAAGACACGGGTTAAGCTGCAGTCTAACAAACCTCCCGTGTCGAGGGCTGGGGTCCCGAGCGGCCCGGCCCACCCTGTCTCCACGGGGCACCGCGGGACCACCGCCCGCGCAGGCTCAGCACCCAGGTCCCGACCAGGGCCGACGGCAGCGTCCCCTCCCCCAGGAGCGAGCGGCCGGGCCGGGGGCTGGAGGAGCAGCACGTGGAAGACAGCAGCGTCCCCTCCAGGATGTGCCCTGGCCTCAACCCCAGCTGCGAACCTAACAGCCGGCCAGGAGACGGGGACCGTGTGACCTCAGTGTCCTAAAAGGGTACCTGAGTCGACACCTTGTCCAGTGCGCGTCGGCGCTCAGACGCGGCAAGAGTGAAACCAACGGCACGTATTTACCAAGACGACAGGGCCCGCCGGTGGCGGCCAGGAGACGGCCAGGGCGAAGGGCCTGCAGTGCCCACCAGGAGTCCCTGACGCGCTCTGGGCAGCGCCTCTGCGTCCCGTCCCCACCCCAGCCCGCAGGGCGGGACAGCGTCCGGCAGAGAGAACGGGACGCTCCAGGTGCGTTTATAAGGCCCCCGGGTCCCCACCTCTTAGGTGAAACCACACAGATCAACGTCCATCACCAAGGGACCGGTTCGGAAAAAAAAAATAAAGGCGAGGACCATCTGTACGTACGCCGGACTCCTCAGGACTGCAGTCAAGGGCTGGCGGACCCCACAGCCGCTGTCCTGGGAGAGTCCCCACGGGTGGGACCACGGCAGCTTACAACTGCCAGCGCAACTCCCCCCAAATTCAAAAACAAGTCCACAGCTGTAACTGTGCTTCCAGATGGTGCCATTTCTGGGGTTTCTGCTTTCTCCTTCATATTTTTTTTTGTCTTTTCAGGACCGCGCCTGCGGCATATGGAGGTTCCCAGGCTAGGGGTTGAATCAGAGTCATAGCCGCTAGTCTACGCCACAGCCACAGCCACACCAGATCCGAGCCGCGTCTGTGATCTGCACTACAGCTCAAGGCCACGCCAGATCCTTAAGCCCCTGAGCGAGGCCAGGGATGGAACCTGCGTCCTCATGGATACTAGTTGGATTCGTTTCCGCTGAGCCACGGTGGGAAGTCCTTTACATTCTTTGTTGTTTTCCGTTCTCTCCACATACACATATTTAATATCCTTGCAACCCAAACACAGCACAGCTATCTTTATCCTGGGGGGTGGGCTGGGGGACCCTCATTGACCTTCTTGCAAAAAGGTGTATTAAATATTAAACACCACGTGAGTGGCTGTATCAGCATATGAAGAACAAAACCGCAGCACCTCAGTTTGATGCCAGCCAGATAATCACACCTACTGACGAAGCAGGCTTTAAATTCCTGGCTACAAAAACCCTTATTACGATAAGTACAGTTACCTCAACTTCGTCTGACAACTCACCCTCACAATCAGAGCTGATACTTGAACAGCGCGGGAGTTAGGCTCCCACTCTGCCCAGAGCCGAAAACCCACAGAGAATTTACACTTGGCGGCCTCAGAAGCTATTTACTGCTGGAAAAAGTCCCTGTGTAAGTAGACGCCGATGGCTCAAGCCCTGCTGTTCAAGGGTCACCTGCACTACTCAAAAAGTAAAATGAGGGACTTCCTGTCGTGGCTCAGCGGTTAATGAACCCGACTAGCATCCATGAGGCACGGGTTCGATCCCTGGCCTCGCTCAGTGGGTTAAGGATCTGGCACTGCCGTGAGCTGTGGTGTAGGCTGGCGGCTACAGCTCCAATTCGACCCCCAAGCCTGAGAACCTCCATGTGCCGCAAAAGAAACAAACAATCCAAGGAGGAGACCCCAGAAGTGTGGGCACTTGGAGGAAGGGAGCTTGTAAAGATGCTTCTGATCTCGCCCTTCCTGTCCATTAACCGTTAACATGGAGCCTTTGCTAATGAAGTTAACGCCACCATTAGGTGCAGGCCGGGAGGGCAACGGTAGCCCCCATGAGGGCCGGCCCTCGTCCAAAGAAGAAAGGCAAAAGGGAGACCATTCAAGGCAAGTTTTCCTAAAGAGCTTCCTGGGTCCAGCAGGCATGAGAAACCAGGGGTCCTTTGGATGCAATGCCGACTACAGGCACTCGAGGAAATGGGGAGCCGGCCTGCAAACGTCCAGTCTTGGCTACCCAAGAGCCAAATGGAGGTCCCTTGGTCCCACCGTCAAGTGCATGAAAAGGTAAAACACCTCGTGTTAACAGGGAGACAACACTCAGGACCTGCACGCCCAGCAACACACGCCAAGACGAACCCGCCACAGGCCGCCCAGCCAACCAGGGGCTCCTAGCCAATTAGGCACCTAGGGTACGGTGTCAACAGCAGGACCCCAACACTCCACCTTCAACAAGGAAATGGAAGTCAAAGTCCGCACTCCAACCTCCCCCAACCCCAGTGAGAACAAACCTCACCAGCACGAAGGCCTGTTGAAGCTCTGGGTGCCCAGGCCCAAGCCCCAGAGACACTTCCTCCACAAGCCATTGTGATCTCACACACGCCCACGGGCTGTGGGGCACTGTCTGCCAGTAAAGAAACAGGTAACGGTGGGTACTCACAGACGACATGGGGGGGGGGGGCGGCAGCCGACTCCACTCACTTTGTGCCCTTTCTTATCAGAGCAAAACTCACTTTGCTCGAAATAGTCTGAACTTGATCAAATACTAATAACAGACAGTTCCTGGTGAAAAATCCAGAGTGAACTAAAGATATACCTTATTCCTAAACGCACTGTTAAAACAAGTCTGCAAGAACAGAAGCAACTAAGAAACCGAGACTGCTTAGGAAATGCACTTGGCAGAAAGTCCCACAGCAGGGTTGGGGCTGCGTCTTCCCAAGACACCTGAGAAGTCTGTGCCACGTTAAAACGGGGAAACAGTGGACTAGTCACAGAGTTGTGTATGTATGCCAACCCCAAGCGCCAACAGGGTCCAGGGCTGGCACAGCCTCCGGAGTCCCCACGACCCTCGTCTCCAGGGCAGGGGAGGCCCCCTTCGGGTCCCTGCTACGCTGTCAGCAGTAACTGCGGGCTGAGCACAACCAGGAACCGCTGTGAAGGTCACAGACCCCGCCGCCGTAGAGAGGACGGCGAAGGCGCCTGCCTTTCGGGGAAGCCAAGGACCACGCAGCTCTGCAGTTCAGGCAAGCTGCTCCCAGGCGCCAGCGTCCTGGGGACTGGGGACTGGAATGGGTGGGGAAACGTCCTACTGGTCAGCTGGAATGAATCAGCACCCATAAACCGCTCACAACAGCTGAACACACTGAAGGGAACTTACCCGTCGCCGCTCCCTCCCGCAGATGCCCAAGCACAGCAGGTGCGGCCCTCGATCCCACCGGGGTGCACGCCGCGCAGACATGACCACTCAGAGACCGACGTGGACCTAACTCACGGCCTGAGGCGCCGGACTCAGAGCAAAACGCCCGCCTGGACCCTCCGGGGCGCGGCAGAGCGAGCAAGCGGCGGGGCGGCGGTGAGTGCCCCGAAGGCGCGAGCCAGAAAGGGGCGGCGGAGCGCACCCCGCGGACGGCCAAGGCCGCCCTCCGCACTTCCAGGACGACCAGAGAGCAAAACACGGCGCCGGTCTGCGCCCTGCGTCTGCCGACTCACGCAATAAAAGCTGAAAACCGGTCCTTCGGGGCCAGGCACACGCTCGCTAAAAGAGCGGAGCCGGCCCTCTGAAAACCGCCGGGCTTCCCAGGCACCGAGGACCACGGCGCTGCCGCAACGTCGCCCTCGGCGGGCAGCCGGGAGAAACCGACACCGCCAAACAACAGGGAAGCACGACAAACGCTTAGAAAAATTCTAGAACCCAACTTCACCTCCCTCAAGGTTCCACAGGAACGAACCGGGCTCTGGCGACAAGGCGGGCCGTCTAACCCGGCGCCGCTCAGCTGCGGGCAACAGCGGGCCCGGAACTGCCAGGAGGAGCGACTCCCTCCGCGGAGCCCGCCCTCCCGCCGGGCGCCTTCCGCCCGCGCTGCTCCGGCGGGCCCCGGGCGGCGACCCCGCGCCCCCGACCCCGGCCCGGCCCCGCGGCGCCCGCGCGCCCCCCCAGCCCCGCCGCCATCTTCTCCGCTCGGCCGAGCGCGGCGGGCGCGCACCCGCGGCCCCGGGCGGCCCGGGCTCGGGCGCTGCCGCCCCGCCCGTCCCGACGCGGCCCCGCGGCGGCCCGCCCCTCCTGCAGGCGCCCGGCCGCCACTCACCGCGGCCCGCAGGCCTCTTCTAGGGGCTCGCAGCCGTTTCCTCCGAGCGCCGCGGAGCCGGCGGGCAGGCGGGCGGGATCGGCGCTGGCCAGCGAGACGCGGGGTAGAGGGGCCGCCCGCGCTCCCAGCGCAGGGAAGACGCCGGCCACCGAGAGGCCGAGGGTAGAGAGGCCGGCCGCGCCCGGAGCAGCGCCCCCGCACGGCGAGCGGAGGAAGGAGCGCGGCTCAGGCCCCGCCCCGCGCCGCGCGGGTCCCGGGCTGCGCCTCCCCGCCCGCTTGGAGGCAGAGGGGCCGGGACGGCGCTCCCCTCCCACCTTCTCCGGGATTCGAGTCCGCTGCCCACCGGGCCAAGGAGCTCAGCGCCCGGGCCGCCCCCGCCTCCGCACTGCCGCGGAGCGGAGCTCAAGCGACCAGGCCCACCTGCCCGCTGGGGAGCAGCGAAAAGCGCTCCTGCCGACGAAGACCCTCTACCTGGGTTCGCTCCACTCACCGCTAACCGGTAACCCGCCCCCAGCGCCGGCCGGCCCCAGACACTTGGCAGACGGACCTCAGAGGGGAAACACCTGCTGCCTGGGGACGCTATGGACTCTAGCCCTAAGGACAGCAGCTCCTTGGCCGAGGGCCTTTGTCGCCAGCACTGCCTCTGCGGCTCCCCGCTGCCACACTCCTGAGAAGCAGGAGCCGCTGGGCAAAAGAGCAGAAGCGTGCCCTCGGGCACTAAAACTGCACCCTACCCCTACCGTGGCCTCCGCGCAGGCGTGCCTCTAGGCGGACATCTCTAAGATCGCGCCGCCCGCCAATATAAATGCTCGGCTTGTTGCTACTGGTGCGAGTCCGTTTGGCCCCCTTCACCGAACCTGGCAGGGGGTGCGCTCTCCGCTTGCATCTTCCTTGTCTTCAGGCTGGCCCCATAGGCGTAGTGAGTTTAGAAACCAGACAGATGGAATTGAAACCCGCCTGAACAAGCAGTGTGATCTCCAGCAGGCTGTTTCTAAAATGGGGCTCACACGCTGGAGAGGGGCTCACAGGAGGCCTCCTGCAAAGGGCCCCAAATGGGAGCTGGAATCGTTGCATGAGGCAGAGCCAGCAGCAGCACCTTCCCACAAGGTGAGACTGTTAACTGGGGTGCAGCTGGGGGAGGGGGGCTGGATGCACAAAAGGCACCCGGGGAAGAGGAAGCTCTGAGCAGAGAACCAAGTGGACAGAAGGGAAAGCAGACAGTCCCCGTGATCCCCAGGCTTTCAGGAAGGGAACTGCTCAGCCCGCCGCCCTGCACCCAGCCTGGCCTTTCTTTTCCTTTTTTTTTCCTTCGGTCTTTTAGGGCCACACCCGCGGCATATGGAGATTCCCAGGCTAGGGGGGTCGAGTCAGAGATGCCGCAGCCGCAGCCACAGCAACGCGGGAGTTGAGCCTCGCCTGCGACCTACACCACAGCTCATGGCAATGCTGGATCTTTAACCCACTGACCAAGGCCAGGGATCGAACCCGCGTCCTCAGTAGTGCTAGTCAGGTTCGTTTCCACTGTGCCATGACAGGAACTCCTAGGCCTCCCTTTCCAATCTCCCAGGGGGAGGTGGCTTTGACGACGGACCTTCCAGCTGAGGGGCACCTGCCACATGTGGGAGAGGCCAGGCCCCTGCCCTTCTCCAACCTCTTCAGGTAAGCGTGGGTCACCTGTGCTCCCTCGTGGGGGCTGCGCTTCTCTGGCGAAAAAGGCATTTCTGGGACTGCAAGTTGGGTATTTTTTAATTGAGCCCTGCTAGCTAAGGAATACCTTCTAACAAACTTATTTCAGTAGCTAAACCCAGAGAAACAAACAGACTAAAGAAGACTGTCTCCAGCTGTCTCAGATTCTCTACTAAATACCCAAATGCACAAACAAAAAAATCCCCCCAAGTCGGAGGACTAACAGCCAGGGTGGCTCAGAGAGCAGGCAGCTAAACAGGCGTCCGCGCCCCCAGGGTTTTTTAGTCTTGGAGGAAAGTAGCCAGCGCGGCACCAGCAGAACCAGAACCAGGAGCTTTCCTGCCGCCTCCACCCATGGACGGGAAATGTGTAAAGACAGAAAAGCACAACCAGAAAACACAGCAGGCAGGCAGAGGAGGGACTGAGACCTGGCCTGGGCAGGGTCTCTGGTGAACCCGGACCCCAGCTCAGACCCAGGCTGGGGCAGAGGAGAGATGCGGAGGGGCAGAGAGGAAGCCGAGGGGCCAAGTCAAGCTTGGACCCCCTTAGCGCCTCCTCCCCGGCTTCGGCCAGCAGTTCGGAGCAACTCGGGCAGACTTGCTCGGGCCAGTACCACAGGCACCCTCTGACCCTGCAGCCATGGGCTGCAGGGCTCAGACTTGATGCTGGCCCAGGCCTGAGTGGGACACTCAGCAGGCCCCTGTTTTGTTTCTCACCCTATTCCAGGGCCTCAGGATACCTGGCACCCAGAGGCCATACGCTTAACCATTCGGAATTTACTAGTGAATGAAAAGGTCATTACAAACCACCCTCCCCATTCTCTGAGGAGCGATCGCAAGTTTCCAGGAACAGAAAAATCTCGTATTTTCTTATATCCCCAACAAAAGCATCAACCACTGTATTTTCTTTGAAAAACCTATGAATTTCCATGACCTTTGCACTGTATTAAGCCAGCTACCTATCACAGTTTATTGTTTCGGCCGCGCCTGCGGCATGTGGAAGTGCCCAGAGTCAGGGACGATCTGGTGTCACGGCGGCGACCCGAGCTGCGGCAGTGCACGGCCTCAGCGTCTTACCAATGCTGAAAGGCTTCTTCAGCAAGCTGGAAGCTCCTTCCCTCGAAGCAAACGGGCCACAGCACTAACTAGGCTTTGGCTCCCCTTTAAAGGAAACAGGCTACCTTCTCAACCAGACCTCTGTCTGCAGAGCCCACCTCTGCGCACCGCCATCAGAAGACACAGCCTCATGGCCTGCATGGACCCTGCTGGGTGGGTGGCGAGGCAGCGGGGCCTCAGAAGCAGACCCTGCGGGGCTCAGCTCAGTGGTTAAGGCAAGGCAAGCTAGCACCACGGAAAAGGGGCCAAAAAACAAAAGACAAAAACTTGGGGGGATATAAACAAAAATTTAGAAATAAAAAGGGAGTTTCCGTTGTGGTGCAGTGGAAACTAATCTGACTCGTAACCATGAGGCTGTGAGTTCAATTCCCTGGCTTCGCTCAGTGGGTTAAGGATCTGGCATTGCCGTGAGCTATGGTGTAGGTTGCAGACGTGGCTCAGATCCTGTATGGTTGTGGCTGTGGTGTCAGCCGGGGGCTCCAATTCAATTCCTAGCCTGGAACCTCTTTAGATGCAGCCCTAAAAAGCAAAAAATAGCATAAAAACTGGGGGGAAGTTAGGATGAGCTCAACCCGCTGAAAAGTCAGCGGGGTGTGAGCTCCCCATGCAGAGGCGCGAGCAGTCCCAGTGTCCTGGCGGCCGGCAAGAGCGGGGGCGGCGCTGGCCTGCAGACTGGCGGCTGCTGCCGGCGACTGAGAGACGCGGCAATGGTTCGGCCACCAGAAGCGACAAGACAGGTGGCCGTGGGCTTTCGATACCGAAGGTGAGGCTGGGGAGCTGCACGGAAGACAGGGCGCTGCCCCCAGGCCTGTCCCCTCCATCCATCCTTCCCGGCGGTCGGGAGAAGACCAGTCTCCCTGCGGCGAGTCCGAGCCCGGCTGTCTGGGCACCAGGGGCCACGTTGTCCTGAACAGCGCCTGTCACCCCTACCTCTAGGACGGCGCCTGTCACTGAGAGGTCTGCTTTTCCCTGTGAGCTTCGTGAAAAGTGAATCAAGGTAACTTCAGAAGAAACTTTCCATAAGTATACGGCATTAAAAACTGCATTTCCTTTATGGTTGGCTTCAGCTCTGAAGTCTAACAGAACACACCAGATTTAAAAAAGCAGAAAAGCCAATGCCTTTCACAGGTTTTGCCAGAAAAGCGGTTGAAGAGTAAAGAAGACACACCGCCGTCTGCACTGCGGGCCCTGCGGGCCTTCTGCCCCCTCGGCTAACCACACCGCCAGGCGTGTGACACCGAAAAAGGGAAAGACAAACCCCCAGGCCCGCACAGCGTTCCGGAGCTGGCTGCCGGCCCGACGAGAAACGCCAGGAAGCCCACGGCGGGAGAGCACAGCCGGCCAGGACAGGGGGCCCGCAGCTCCCGCCCCGAGGGGCTCCAGGACAGGCGCGGCCGCGACTGCACGGGATACAACTTAAGCTGTGTCCTCTGAAATGAAGATACCTGCGAAGTGAAATAGACTAACAGTGGCTTTCTGCATTTCCAAAAAAGACAAAAGTATACATTTCTGCTCTAGCCTGTTGTTTCACAACAAAATGGTGAGAGTGAGAAAAAGTGTGTGTGAAGGAGATACCAACAAGAATAACAAAAGCTGAGCTATGCGTCATTTCAAAAGGTTTTATTCTGAATTTCAACAAAACCAATACCCATAAATTACCCTTTTAATACCAAAAGGGCTGTGAGTTCCAAACTGAACTACTTCTAAAATGTAGGAGGTCCAAGGACAGACAGCAAGTCTCAAATCCGTCTTCAGGCGCAGGAGGCCAAGAATACTGCCCCTGACGGCCGCACAGAAAAATGAAAAAACGGGGGCAGTCTGTCAGACAAAGTTCCTCTTGTTCCGATGGAAAGTAAAAGCACTGAGAGTAAATATAATAGTATTTTAAAGTCAGAAGAGCAAAAACAAACGTTTTCGAGTGTGTTTGGAACATGCGGACGTCAGCTGAGACAATGCCCCCTCCGCCCCGCGCCATTTCCCAAGTCAGACCTTCGGCCAGAACAGTGGGGCCGGGCGACACCGCCCAGAGCCCTCCAGGCGCGGACACGGGTGGAGCCGCGCTCGTCTGTGAGCCATGTTTACGCTCATGAGCGTGCCCGGTACTACAGGCCACGCGTGTACGCGCCCCAACCAGCCAGCCGAAGGGGACCGCAGGTCCCATAGGAACTGATCTGGAGCGCCGCACTGCCCGCCCGCCGCCGCCCCGGGCTCAGATGGCGCCACACCGGGCGGTTTCTGTTACCACCTCAGCAGGAGCTAAGGGATTAGGAAAACATTACTCTTGCTTTGCCAGCGAAACGTGCCACATAACCGTCTAGAAAGGGGAATACCATGGGGGGGCGACCCCCCGAGACCCCGTCAAACACACTTCACAGGGCCCTGGCTCCCTAAGACTTTCCACATCCGAACACGAGTCGTGAAGAATTTCAGGAGGAGACACTGTGAAAAGCTAAGGCCGGGACACTTGTAATGACCCCTCCTTGTCATGACTGAGCATCAACAGCCCATCAGTTTACACATTAACCTAAGATCAGGTTTGATTTTGGCCAAATCCCCTTGAAAGCAGGACTCTAGCGTGTTAAGAGTTTGAGTTTATATTTTTGGGATTTGAGAGTAAGACAAACACCCACCGAAACACTGGTCCTGTAAACGAGGGCTGATGGTCTGGTTCTAAACAGTCCAGGATCTGATTGAAGGAAACACTATGTATTTTATTCTCAAAATACACCTTCCTTGTTAAAAACTCTTACGCCCTTTGAAAACTAAGAAAACTTTAATCCCCCTTTAAAGAACTGCTGATCTGTGACCCACTCTGCTGTACATCTGACACATCAACTTGATCTTGATTTTAGAGAAATAAAAACGATTACGGAGAGAGGGAAAAAACGTTCATCTGTCAGAATGAAACTCTCCACCTGGGCCTGTGGGAGCTCTGTCCCGGCGGCACCTCTCTCATCAGCCACTGCAGCACCCACAGCGCTGAAATCCCGGCCTGCCCGCTCCCTGCCCCCGCGATGCTGGCTCTGCACCCACCCTCCTCCTCCCATCCCGCAGACCCCCGCTGCAGGCTGAGTCTTCGGGGCGCCCAGGCTGCCCCTGCCTGTGCCTCCACTCTCCCCCCAGGGGGTCTCGAGTTCTTGGGTCTGTGCTCAGCTTTCTACTCACTTCTCCCCTAATCTCTCCACTTGATGCCTCAAAAGCACCTCAAAACCTAACGCTTGTGAAATGAGCTCACGACTTCTGAGCCTCTCCACCCATGTGGAATCTTCTCTGTTGTCCCCATTCAGTGGCGATCCCACCTATAAACTCCAAGGCACCCGCCAGAAGTCCCCACACACCAGTCACCAAATCCTGTGGCTGCAGTGTCCCCGTGACCAGTGCCACCTGGCTGCCCCTCCCCAGGTCCGCTGCAGGGCCCCAGCTGATTCTCCAGGACGGACGCCTCACCGCCACTCTCACCGAACTGCCTGGCCATCATTCAGGCAGGTTTGGGGAATGTCAAGCGGCCCACCAACGCCACACGTGACCCCGGCCGTGCCGCCTGCTAGAAACCAGGCCCCAGGAGAGCCCGGGGCCCACCCCTCCTGCCCTCGGAGGACCCACCCTGAAGGTGCTTACTGACCTTCACGAGCTGTCACCACAAAACCGGCACCTCCAGCCTCAGCCGCCCTGGAGCTTCAGCCACTCACAGGCACCTCCCAGCCCACAAGGCCCAGGCTGAACTCCGCCCCACTCTCACCTCCCTCGGTTGGTGCCACCACCACCGACCTCACCGGCCGCACATCAGAGTGCCGCCTTCCTCCCTGTCACTCCCGGTCAACCAGCTGAGGACCGCGCATGTCCCCTCCCCTGGCCATTCCAGCTTCCAGCTGGGGTCCTCACCGTGGCTCCTTCACGCACTCCTCCACGTTCCCAGCAAGTGTCCCGGGGACGCCTGCCACGTGCCAGACGCTTCAGCTCTGGAGAGGCTTAGGCGCTTCGGGTGAGTCGTGACCTGCTCGCAGGCATCCGCCACACTGATCACTGAGCTAAACACAACAAAGGGACAGTCTGGGGACCAGGTGAGCCTAAGGGGGGGTGGCTCCACCCTACTTGCCAGGGTCATTCCTCCACCCCGGGGAGTGAGCCTGGGGAGTGCTGGACACAGGCCGAGCTCCCGTGAGCCCAGAAGGCGGTGGGGAGAGAATGGCAGGACAGGTGCTCGTCTGGCACCAGTGGGGAGTCTGATGGGTGTGAAGAGGACAGGGACAAAGGGAGACACCCTGCCTGCTGCGTGGGTTTCACAAAGGAGGACCCCGGGGACAGAGGAGAGGAAGGAGGGCGCCTCAGCGTTCTGAGGGAGAGCTTGGGAATGACAGAAAGCAGCCCACCTCTAGATGGAATTCAGGAGGTGCGGGATCTGGGGAGAGGGCCGTGAGCCTACGACGCACAGAGAAGGCGCAGCTCAACACTCTTTGGCTGGAACATTCTGTCTCCTTGGGGCACCAGCATTTGCTCGTGCACCTTGAAAATAATTTTTCAGGCCTGCACCTCCCACTACTGCCCACCACAGAGTTCACACTAAGATCGTTTACAGGATTAAGTATCTGAAAAGGATGGAACTGCAAACCTGTCCGGTATTTGCATCTGCACTTTAAACAGATTTGTGCCAAAGCTCTGAACCTGCAAATTTAGCTCGTTCGACTAACGGAGATAATCTACAACTAGTCCTCACTGTCGAGCCCAATTGCCAAATTGGTCTTTCTGCGAGAAACCCCGCACCTCCTCCACGTTACCTGGCTGACTCTAGAGCAACCACACCAGACCAGCTAGCCTCTGAATTCCAATGCAGCAAGGCGTCGGATTTCATCCGATGGAATAGAAGTCTCCCCCCCAATATCCTTCCTGAAAGATTCTAATGTCTTTTCACTTCAATCTCCGGTGACGAGAAAACGAGACGCTGCTCGGACCGAGTCTGCACTTTGCTCCGACAGACGGAGGAAAACAACCAAATGAAGGTGCCTTTCTGCACCTCCACGAGCACCAGGTCCCAGCGCGGCGCAGGAGGCCCTCCGCTCTCCCAGCCCCCGTCGCACATGCCTGCAGCCTTCCCCCAACCCGAGCGCGGCCAAGGGAGCCCGGGCGGGAAAGACCCCCGGGCCGCAGGGACCCGGGCGGGAGGCTCCCCGAGGGCAGGCCCGTCCCGGGCGACTCATCCGGCAGCGGGCGGCAGCACGCTTTCCGACGCGGCCGCGTGGCCCCCGAGCCCGCCCCAACCGTCGGAGCCGAGACTCCCGCCGGCCGCGCTCGGGCGGCTCCTCCCAGGCCTGTGCGGAGGCAGGCGCCGGGCCAGGAGGGAACCTGCTTCGGGGCCGCGCGGAGCCCGGGCGCCCGTTCCCCGCGCCCGCCCACGCCCTCGGGCTCACACGAAAGACGGAAGGGACGCTGGGACCTTCGCCTCCGACTCAGTCTAGATGTCGCCGTCCCGACGCAAAGTTCCCCCACAACGACGCCTCCACGGCAGCCATCTTACCCAGAAGCGGCCGACGCCTTTTGACTCTCGCGCCAATCCGTAGAGCGAGGGCGCCGCGAGCGGAGTTCTGCGCAGGGGCGGAAGCTGGAGTTCCGCGCTTCCGGCGGCCGCTGCGCCCCGCCCCCGCCCGAGAGCACTCGATTGGCTGCCGGCTCGCGAGCCCGCGATCTCGCGGGAAGTGGCAGAGGGGGCGGCCGCCGGTGCGTCTGCCCTCCCGTTCCCCGCCCCCGCCTCGGCCGCTGCCCCCACCTCCGCCTCCCCCTCCGCGGCGTCGCCGCCCCCTCCCCGCCCAGCGCGGCCCCCGGAGCGGCCGCGAAGACCCCGAAGCGCGGCAGGCCGGAGTCTCAAGGTAAGATGGCCGCGGAGGGCCCCGGCGGTCGGGCCCAGCTTCCCGCGGAAGCGCGGCGGGGCGGGGGCGGGAGCGGAGGGCCCCGGGAGGGGAGGGGCCGGGCCCGGGGAGGGCAGGCGAGGAGCGGGAGAGGGGAGAGGGGCCGGAGAGGGGGTTGGGCCGGGCCGACCCGCGCCGGGGCCTTCCGGGTCGAAGGTCCGAGCGGGACCGAATCGGGCTGCGTTCTCGCGGGAGGCGGCGCTCAGAGGGGTTTGCAAGTCCACCTGCCTCCCTCGCCGCCAACCGCGGCGGGGCCCAGGGCGGTGATTCAGTGTGTGTTCCCGGCCCGAGCGCCTTTCGAGGGAAGGCTGCGTTCGGAGGCGGTCGCCTGCTGGGGGTGATGGTTCCCGACACGGCGCACGTGTGTCGGAGGGGAACTGTTTTGATACGGAGACGCTTCAGAGCAGAGACTGAAGGGCCAGGGTCGGACGCTGCTGTTGGGAAGCTGGTGTTCCCCGTCCTCGGAGCTGGGCCGTCTGCCGGTCCGTCCTCCAGAGTTGTTACATGAGCTCTCGCTCGGTTGTCTAGCAGTAAGGCTTAGATTGGAGTGAGTTACGCCCTTGGCTATCAAGTTGGCAGTGGCCGCGAGAGCTAGGCGTTCGCTGGAAGGACAGCACTCCTCGATTGTGTCTTACTACAAGTTAAGTTTTCTTCCGCGGCGCCTCCGCCTCTGCTGGTCCGAGTCGGGCAGAGCGCCCGCACTCCTGAAGACTCGGTCTGGCGCGCCTTTGCCCCCCACGCACACTCGCCCTGGGCAGCCTTTGGCCAACTCTGGGCTTTCAGTCGTGGTGTGGCGGATGTTTCCCTGATGAATGTTTCCAGCGCTGAGCTTGAGCCCTGTGAGCCAAGTGCCAGCTTGACTTCTGCCGCGCGTGTGTGTCATAGGCAGCCCAAACTGGCCTGGCTCCTCAAACCTGTTTCTCTGCCCGCCCTGCCTCCTCATTTGCGGCTCTGCCCACCAAGGTCTCCAGGTCTCCGCGCCCTCATCTCTTTCATTCTGTTGTCCTTCCACGTTGGGTCCAGCAGCAGACACCTGGCTCGGCGTCCTCGGGTGGGCTGTGTGCTCTGGCGCTTACGCGGCTGCTCTCCCTTGTTCCTCGGGTGACCCCTCGCTCATCTTCGTGCTCAGCACTCACCCCCACAGTCCTCCCACATCTGCTGAAACCAGAGCATCTTTATGTTTCCTGTCTTGAGGCAATTTAGGATGTACTTTGCTGTATTCAAGGTAATATCCGTAAGGTCTGTGTCAGTAACAAGGGGTGAAACTGAACTGGACTCACCGTCTGTCTGGAGAGCCGGCCTGGTGCTCCCAGGGACCCTCTCCCAGGGCCGACCTCCTCCTGAGGGTCATGTCTCAGGCCTTTACTTAAAACAGTAGCAAAGCAGTTCTGTTACATATGTGTGTACTGCCAAACGATTTTTTTTTTCTTTCGACAGCCTTACCTGCGGCCTATGGAAGCTCCAGGTCTAGGGATTGAACTGGAGCCACAGCCACAGGCCTACATCACAGCCACCACAACACTGGATCCGAGCCACCGCAGCCTTCAGCAACGCCAGATCCTTAACCTGTCAGCGAGGCCAGGGATCAAACCTGTGTGCTCACGGACATTGTCAGGCTCTTAACCTGTGGAGACACAACGGGAACTCCCCGGATAGTCTCTGTACGGTCTGAACAGTTCTAAATTCTGAAACCAGTCTGTCCATGGGTTTTGGAGCTGGTTCTGTGAAGCAGCGCTTGTCCCTGCTGCTGTTGCGCGAACCTCCGGGTCCCTGGGCTCCACGTTCCGCCATTGTGCAGTCTGTGCACAGGCTGTGTGTGTCGGCCAGCGGTGAGTTTTGGAGGGACTCTGTCCAGCAGGAGGAGCAGGCGCTGCCTCCCAGGGTGTGAGTGTTTGTGCAGCGCGGCCCGGTCGTCCGGAGGGTCAGGAGAGCCCGCGGCTGCATCAGCACTGGCTGTGGTCAGATCTCCTTTCTGCTTAGAGGAGGTCCCTCTAGACTCTCCCTGGGCCTGAGGGCTTTGGTCTGACCCCAGCTGGCCTCTGGGCCTGGGTTCTAAGACCTCAGCTCCTCCTTGCGTTCATCCCACCTCCGGAACACCGGCCTCTTCTCTCTGACTCCCCAGCCGGGGTGGCGTCTCAGGCCCTTGCACCGCTGTTCTCCCCCTTACGCTCTTCCCCGCCCACTTCTGCTTCTTGCTCGTCACTGCCTTTGTTTCTGACACGTTCACAGTCAACACGTAATTCTTCATCACTTCTTCAAATGTTATTTTTTCCCCTGTAGTAGTAAATCAGGATGAGTTTTGCAGAAAAACCCGATGAAATCACCAAGGATGAATGGATGGAAAAGCTCAATAACTTACACGTCCAGCGGGCGGACATGAACCGTCTCATCATGAACTACCTGGTCACAGGTAACGGGCTGTGGTGGGGGCGCTGTCTCTCAGACGCGATTCTCCCTGGCTGTGCCCAGCACAACTTGACCGCAGCACAGCTGGGTGGTCGGGCCCCATAAAAACGCGGCACTGCCTTGGTAAACCTGTAGCCATGACTTTAAAGAGCTAGTCCTTTTCCGGAGCTGAAGTCATGGTCCCAGGGCTCAGGGATCAGAGGCAGAACCCTGTCTCTCGGCCTTGGACGTCTTTAGAGTTGGTCAGCGTGATGAAGGCTGTGCTGAACAAACGGGAGGCCGTCCTGGCCCGCCTGGGTGTCAGTACTGGGCTGCTTCTAGAAGGAGTGCCCCGCTCGGAAGAGGTGACGGGGAGGGCAGAACGCATGGAAGGAGGCCCGCGCCTCGTGGCTGACGCTCAGCCCTCCTGATACGGGGACGGAGAAGGGTGGCCCTGTGCGCAGCGAGACTGCCCGCTGTTAGTCCCCAGCGCCCCGCCCGCCCCCAGGCCGGTCTCTGTTAAGGTTTATTCCTGACCGGCGTTGAGGAGGCGTCGGCCTGTAGCCGTGCGCACGCAGGTAGGCTTATAGCCGTGCGGGCTGTGGGTGTGGCCTTGCGTTGACGCTGAAGAGGATCACCTGTCATCACTGAGAGGGGCAGTGGCTGCGTCCTGCCAGCCGCGAGGGCCCTGCTCCCCCGGGACCGGATTTGCAGCTTCTCTGCTCCAGGCCTGGTGCCAGCCCCTTCAAGGAGCCGCACCAGCACCCGGGCCTCAGCACCCATCCTCGCCGGCGGCGGGCGGGATGGGGGGCGACCAAGTGCTCCCGCTTTGTTCCTGCGTCAGGGGCCTAAGCGTCCAGTCACCCTGGCTGGAAAAAGGGCCTCTCAGGGCCTTTCTTTGAGGCTTTCTGGAGACAGGAGGGCTTTGCCTTGATGTCCTGCCCACGTTCCGAGCAGTGGTGGTGGTTTTCGTCTCTAGAGGGCTTCAAGGAGGCGGCTGAGAAGTTTCGGATGGAGTCCGGCATCGAACCCAGTGTTGACCTGGAAACACTTGACGAGCGCATCAAGATCCGGGAGATGATTCTGAAAGGCCAGATCCAGGAGGCCGTCGCGCGCATCAACAGCCTGCACCCCGAGCTGCTGGACACGAACCGCTACCTGTACTTCCACCTGCAGGTGGGTGCCGGTCGCGCGGTGTCTGGTGGCGACACCGGCTCGGCTGGGGTGACTTCTGGGCGTTCAGAAGGGAAGCAGCTAGTTTGGGTTGTGTTTCCCTTCACGTGAGGAACCTGGCTGGTGGCTGATGATTTCAGAAGCTGTTTCTCACTTGGAAACGCACCTTCATAACTCGGAAGTGCCGGAAGGCCGCCCTTTGAGGTGTGCTTTTCCTGGGAGCGGGCGTGGCCCGCGGGCGGCACCGGCAGCTGCCCAGGGCTCACGCTGCCCGCCTGCCAATGCCCAGCAGCAGCACCTGATCGAGCTGATCCGCCAGCGGGAGACGGAGGCGGCGCTGGAGTTCGCGCAGACCCAGCTGGCGGAGCAGGGCGAGGAGAGCCGGGAGTGCCTGACAGAGATGGAGCGCACACTGGCCCTGCTGGCCTTCGACAGCCCCGAGGAGTCGCCCTTCGGGGACCTGCTCAACATGCTGCAGCGGCAGAAGGTGGGCTCCGTGGGGGCGGCAGGCGCGGCTCCCCGGGGCCCGGGCGCAGAGGCGTGTGCTTCCCGCTGGAGGCTCTCGTGGCCGTGTCTGGGCAGGGTGCGGTCCGGCCTCCGCCGCCCGTTCCTGCTTATCCCGACCTCCTTCCGTGTGTGGAGACTCGGGAACAGGTGTCTCCAGCTCCGTGCTCGTGGCCGCTGCCAGGCTCTGGGGCGGCTCCCCATCTGCGGTCCCGCCGCCACACTGGCCTTTCCTCCCCGGCAGGCCCCGCCATCCAGGCCGGGCGTGCGGCCTGTGTTTTACACCCCGCAAGGTGCCTCCCGGTTACCGGCTTCGTGTTTGTGTCAAGAAGCTTCTCGGCTGAGACCGTGCGCTGCCTGCGGGCCCCGCCGGCATCTGCGCGGGCCTCACCGACTGTGTTGATCTTCCAGGTGTGGAGTGAGGTGAACCAGGCTGTCCTGGACTATGAAAACCGGGAGTCAACACCCAAGCTGGCCAAATTGCTGAAACTCCTGCTTTGGGCTCAGAACGAGCTGGACCAGAAGAAAGTAAAGTACCCGAAGATGACAGACCTCAGCAAAGGCGCCATCGAGGAGCCCAAGTAGGGCGCGCGGGGCCCGTGGCTCACCTGTGGCCCCGGCGCCGCCGCGACCCAAGGCTTTTCTGCAGCGGAGAACTCTCTTCCCCTTTGCCTTTTCTTGACCCAGCATCTTCTCTGAAGGGAAAAACGGCCCTTTCAGGCACTGGACACTGTCTCTGGAAGGCTGGTGCAGATGGCGCAGCGCGTCCGGAAGCCAGCTCGGGCCGCCGCGGCAGGGCGCGCGGGGCGTTGGGTCCCCGGGGGCCTCCACGCGCGGCGAGACTGGGTCCCTGGGGCAGCGGCCCGGGGCTCGCGCTCCGCCGCTCGGCATGCTCTCTGCGCGCGGGCAGACGCTGCACCTTCTCTCTTCTCCCGGGTCCGAGTCAGGCTCGTGTAGACGTTTCCCCCCCCGCCCCCGCCCCCGCCCCCGCCCTCGCCCTCGGTTTCTCCTTGTTTTCATAGGAACGCTGTATAAACTTGCAGATCCCGATTCAAAGACTTGCGTGTGAGGCTTTGAGTTTGAGTGGTTTTCCCTTTTGGTCTGGGTTGTGTGGCTTGGGGAGGGCCGTGTGTGTGTGTGGTGGGCTGTGTGGTTTTTAATTTTTTTAATATAGATCCGGTGCTGTGTGTGCCGAGAGGCTCCTTCCTAGTGGATCGATGAACCATCTCTTCTAGGCAGTTTCGTTGGAAATAAAGGTTTCTCTTTAATTTCAAGAATGACCAAAATGGCCTCTAGAAAGTTTTAATCACCTCATACACACCTTTTTTTGGGGGGGGCTTCCCCATGGTGCCCATGTCACGCCCGTGGTAGGGAGCACGGTCCCCGGGCCTGCCCTTCAGCATCTCACGCTGTCACCAGTTTCCTAGGCGTCCTGCGTCTGTCTCTGCCCGTGCGGTGGGTGAGGCTCGAGTGCGGGCTGGTGTGTTCGGATCCTGCACGGGTGCCCCTGGAGCTGCTGCCCCGTCCCCTGGCGAGGCTTGTGGAGGCGGAGGGGCGGGGCCCCCAGGGCAGCGTGGCTCCTTTGGCCGGGCGGAGTGTTCTGGGCCCCGGCTGGATGGAGAGAAAAGCTGTCAGCAGCCAGATTTGAGGGGCCCATTGGCCTTGACAGGCAAGGCTGAGCGGGAGCTCGGGCGGTGGGCGGGCTGTGCTGGTCGCGTCCCTGCAGACCCCGCCTTACGTGGCCATGGCACCAGCTGCCCTCCCCGCTCCCCCCTCACGTGCTCTGTCCGCGTGGCGTCTGAGTCACTGGTTTTCCGTGGGGTCAGTGCTGGGTGGCGTTTCCCCGTGTGGCTCAGTCCAGTCACAGGCCTGAGCTTCGTGGACCATTCGGGCCTCGACTGGCCCTTTGTCCTGCCCTTAGACCTCATGAGGTTGGGGGGACCTTTCCAGACCCCCCAGAATGATGCATTTCGACTCTGTTTCGCAGCCTCGGATCTGCCCTTTCTCTCCTCTGAAGTCTGAAGTCAAAAATCAGAGAAAGTGGGTTTTATCCTTGAGGTTGTTAATAGTTAAACAGCAGAAGCTGGAAAAAAATATTAAGGAAGAAGAGATAAAACTGTACAATTTTTGAAAAGCACCAGAGAATTCAGCTTATTTATAATCGTGTATTATTAGTGTAGTCAATTTGCCGTATTTTTAAAACAGGTGGTCTGAGACGCACAGAACAGCAGCAGTCCGTCAGCCACTGGGACTCACGTGGGCTTGTCTCCTGTGTGGTCGCGTTAAACGGTCACAGGAAGTCTTTTTTTTTATTATTTGTCTTTTTAGGGCCACACCAGCGGCATATGGAGGTTCCCAGGCCAGGGATCCAATCAGAGCTACGGCCACCCACCTACACCACAGCCACGCGGGATCCAAGTCACATCTCTGACCTACACCACAGCTCACAGCAAGACCGGATCCTTAACCCACTGAGCGAGGCCAGAGATCGAACCTGTGGCCTCACGGATACTCACTGGATTCGTTTGTGCTGAGCCACGATGGGAACTCTGGTTACAGGAAGTCCTGGTGTTTTATTTGCCAGCTCAGTCAGCAGCCGGACCGGCCAGTGCCAGGACAGGTGGGTTGGGCGCCGGGGCCTTGCGGGGCTTCAGATGCTATCTGCACCTTCCTTGTTGTTCAAGGGGTTTGGCTCCTCCCAAAAGGGCTGCAGATCTTTAAGGGGGCAGCTTTGCAGACTCTTCTGTTTCAGCTCTTTGCAGTCTCTTTGCAGCAGGCAAGCCCTCTTAAGCCTTTGCCAGGTAACAGCCTCGGTGTGTTCGTCTTTCTGCCTCCTCTCATTTGAATCTCACTGTTGTGTTTGTTAAAATGTAATTTTTTACAGGAATAGTTTATTTTTTCTTTCTATGCTTTATTATGGAAAGTGCCTTGGAGTTCCCATCATGGCTCAGTAGAAGCAGATCTGACCAGTATCCGTGAGGACGCAGGTTTGATCCCTGGCCTCGCTCAGTAGATTAAGGATCTGGCGTTGCCGTGAGCTGTGGTGTAGGCTCGCAGCTGTAGCTCCGATTGGACCCTTAGCCTGGGAACCTCCATATGCTGTGGGTACAGCCATAAAAAGACAAAAGTGCCTTGAGATAAAATGTGAGAATATTCTGGTACTCTGTTCCTGATAATGAAGTCACGGGAGGCAAAACCCTAGTTTGGAATCTTCTCAAGCATGGGGATTATAGCAGAGCAAGTGAGAACTGATGTGTTTGCCATTTGAATTAAAGTTTCCAGGTTCTAGAAAATCGGCTGGCGTGCCCTGAGACCCTGGGACCCGCCTCGGGGACGCGGGGCTGTCTCCATCCCACCAGGACACGCTCTGAAGATGCGGGGGCGGCTGTCCCAGAGCAGTGAGCCTGCTTGCCTGTCTGCAGGCCGCGAGTGTGGGGAGCGGGCGGACCGGGGCTTTCAGCGAGGGCTGTGCACAGCATGTTGAAGCCGCTGCCACTGTCAGCGTGACGGGCAGGGCTCCCTCCCGGGTGGTCAGGCCAAGTCCACTCTGAACAGAGGACCGGGCCGAGCCACAGGCAGCGGGGCGTCCCGGGGGTGTGGCGTTCTGGCCTTTTTTTAAAATGTTATTGAGAATAGTTGACTTACAAAGTTGTGTTGATTCCAGGCGTACGGCCAAGTGAATCCGTTATACTTGGACGCTTCTCCCACGGAGGGGACCCAGTGCTGAGCACGTCGCCCCTGCTGTGCGGTGGGTCCCGTGCGTGTCTGTTCTGTGCAGAGCAGTGTATCTGCCAGTCCGCTCCTCTGATTTAGGCCCCGCACGTTTCCCCTTTGGTAAATGCAGGTTTGGTTGCTGTATCTGAGCCTATCTCTGGTAGGTTCTGTGGTGTCGTCTCCGTGGGAGTCCACGTACTAGTGGTCTCGTGCACTGTTCGTCTTTCTCTGACCCCCTTCGCTTGGTTCGACCACTGCCAGGCGGCTTCTCACTCACGCCGCGCTCATCGTCGCTCACGGCGGGGATGTCTTCGCTTCAGAAGCGCGAGCTGCCTTTCCGGGTCGGTGGGCGAGCTGCCTTTCCGGGTCGGTGGGCGAGCGTGTTGCTAGCCTCAGTCGCGTGAGACCCCCTGTAAAACAGCCCCCGCCCCCGCACTTTGCACACCTTTGAGTCTGTGGTTCCCCACGAGTCCTGTGGGGTGCACGTGGAGCCCCCGCATCTTTTGAAAAATGCAGGATAGGCCACTGTTGCTGCCTGTTCTTAATTTCGTAGTGAAAGTTTCACGTTTTTCTCAGGGTGGTCATCCGAAAGCTCTTTTTTTCCTCCCATGAAGATACTCTAATAAGAACAAAGAATTAAGTGCCATGTGACACGTTCTGTGCTGGGTTTGGGGGAGTGGGTGGGGCCCTGCTCTGCTGTGGCCCTGTTCCCCCCCGAAGCCGGTCGCACGGCAGCCTCCTGCCCGCTGAGGGCACAGAACAGCGGGCTCACTTCCCCGTGCAGGTGAGACCCCGGGGCACCCTGGGGCCTCGGGGACGCAGACGCCTGACGAGGATGCCGCTGTTGACGGTCCTGTGCCGGTGTGTCTGTGGCTGGCACGCGTGAGCTTCGTCCCCGTCAGAGGGAGGGACGTGTCCCCGTCTGGCTGTGACCGCCGCTGTCCGCAGGCTCCCGGCAGCCCTCCGCACACGAGCGCCTTTGAAGGTGAAGCAGGCCCAGCATCACCTCGGAAGACCCCTGGCCAGGGCTGGGTGCGGGGAGGGGGCCCGGGCACAGGGCGCTGCGTGGTGCCCTTGGCGAGAAACAGAAACTCTGGCAGAGTGACTGCGGGATTCAAACACCGTGCCCACCAGCACTTTGCAAACAGCCAGCTGTTGCACAGCCTTCCCGCGTGCCCGCAGAGGGCCTAGGGCGCTAGGTCCACGGGTGACATAAAGGTTGTCGCTCCCTTTCCAGCGAGGCCGTGCCGGTGCCTGCCCGTGTTTACTCTCCCAGATAAATAACGACGTCACGTCCCCAAGCGCCTGCGCGCTGTGCCCCCGCCCGTCACAGCGGCCGAGGGAGGCGTGGGTGTCAGTCTCCGCGAGGGTGCTGATGGGGCCACATGGGGCCAGAGGGGACGTGACCCCGGGGACACCCAGGCTGCGGTCCGCCTGGGGCGGGGGCTGGGCCAGGTGGGTCTGGAGGCTGCAGAGGGGCCAGAATTAGCTTTAAAAAGGCCTCAAGGCACGTCCGAGCAGCCGTGGTGGAAGCCAGCACCCGCCCCGAGGCGGACAGGCCCCCAGGCAGCAGAACCGAGGCCCCGACGCCAGGGGGTGTGGCCGCGACTGTCCTGCACCAGCACCGGCCCATCTCCTGAAAGCAGGCGCTGTTCTCCGCACACGCCCCCGTCATCGTCCACCTGAGCCCCGGGGCCCGTTGCTGGATGGGTGTGAGGTAACTTAGAGGCCGCTCGAAGCTGGAGAGCCCACCCCGGCCGCCGGCACCAGCAGGCCTCGCTTCCTCCCAGCGGCTCAGGCCGCCCTCCCGCTCTGCCTCGCGGAGGACGGAGGCCCTGCCGAGCCTGGGTCTCTGGAAGCTGCCGGGGGCGCCCCTGAGCCCTGCTGTCGGCCTCCTCGCCCAGCCCGGGCTCTGAGCTCTGTGCCCCACCGCCCCCGGCCTGGCCGGAGCCCCCCGGAGCCAGGGCTGGAGTCCTGCCGTGGCCTCGTCCTCCCCAGCTCAGCGCTGGCCACTGAGCCGTCCGCACAGCAGCCAGGGCGACACTGGCGGCTTCCACCTGCTTCGTCCCCTTTCCCTCGGGCCCCGGGTGTCCTGCGGCCCTGGAGCTGGCCTGCAGCCTACCCGCACCGTCGCTGCCCTCGGACCGGACTCCCGTGCCTTTTCAGGGACGCCAGCAGCCTCCCTGTTGCAGGCCTTCCCGGCCCCTCTTGGTCTCTTTTTTGTGTTTTGTCTCCACAGCCCCGATGGTCAGCCTCAGGAGGAGAGGGGCTTTGGGAGGTGACACACGTCCACCACGGCGTGGTTCCAGGGCATCATGTGAAATTATGGCGGAGCCTCGTGCGGTGGGGGGGCGCTGCCGGCGCCGGCAGAGCGCTGCGCCTGCCGCTGGGTTTAGCAGCCGCGCTCACCCCTCCCTTGGTTCTGGGCTGCTCGGGGATGAGCCTCCCCGCGGCGGTCACTCTGTCCCCTGGAACGCTGCGTGGGTAGGGGAAGGGCGGTATGAAGGGCCGGCGTGCACGAGTGGGCGCGGGGCCCTGGGCCGGTGAGGGGCCCGGCTGGGGAGGGCGCAGCAGGAGCTGGACGGAGGGGTACAGGGTGCCTTAGGCTCTGTGAGGAGGGTCTCCACGCGGTGGCCAGGGTGCTGTGTGGAGGGCAGGCAGAGGCGGGTCAGGGTGGCAGCCGGGAGAAGCAGACCCGGCCAGGAGGCCGCTCGCTGCCACCATTGCGACCTTCACAGCCCCTCCGCCCTGGCTGTGGCCGCCACACGGGTGAGGCCGGCTCAGGAAGGCCCGCGGTGCCCGTGACAGTGACGGTCTGTGGGACCCAGGGCCTGGCAGGCACCTGAACCCAGAAGGTTTTTTTTTTTTTTGGCTTTTTAGGGCCGCACCCACAGCATATGGAAATTCCCAGGCTAGGGGTCTAATCAGAGCTGTAGCCGCCGGTCTACACCACAGCCACAGCAACGCAGGATCTGAGCCGTGTCTGCGCCCTACATGGGCACAGCTCACAACACCAGATCCTTAACCCGCTGAGCGAGGCCAGGGATCGAACCCGCCACCTCAGGGTTCCTAGTCGGATTCCTTTCTGCCGCTCCAAACGGGAACTCCCCAGAAGGTCCTCATGCAGGGCTCAGGCCCCCCGTTGAGCACTGGCGCCGGCTTGCTCAGCCTGGCCCAGGGTCGCAAGGCAGAGCGCGCCTTCAAAGATCCGCTTTAGAAACGGCTGCCCTGGACCGCCGCGGCGCTTGCGCTGGGAGAGGACCCCCGGCACCTGACGCCTCCGCTGCCCCGGAGGCGAGGACCACCAGCGCCCTCGGGTTGTGCCCCGGGCTCGCCGGCTCCCCGTCCAGCAACGCGCTGGAGGCCGGGATCGCCGCCGGCCCGGCCGCTCCAAAGGCCCCCCTCCCTGGGGCGGCAGGGGAAGCACCGGCGCCTTTCCGGACGTCGGTGCCGCGCGTCCGCGGGAGCCGAATCGAATCGAGGCGGCGCGAGGGTCCCACCCGCCCGCGGGCCCGCGAGGCCCGGCCCCCCCGACGGACGTGAACGGGGCGGGGACCCGAGCTGCGCGCCCCGCCCCGCCCGCCCGCCGCGGTGGCCGTCCGGGGGCGACACGTCCGGGGAGCGCGCCGGACGGAAGCGCCGCTGGGACTGACACGTGGACTTGGGCGGCGCTGCCCGGTGGGCCGGCCGGGCGCGAGCGGGGCCCCGGACACGCCGCGCCCGCGCCGTCCGCGCCCGATGCAGCCGCCGGCGGACGAGGCCCGCAGGGACGGGGCCGAGAACGCCCAGTGGTCCAGGTGGGTGCGCGCGGGGCTGGGGCGGCGGTCAGGGGACGGGCGGGCGTCCTGGGGGCGCGCACCTCCGCGCTGCGTCGCCGGCGGGGCCGCCGGGACACTCCCTTCCACTGGGTCCCAGGGCAGGGAGGGTCCCCCGTGCTCTCTCTCCAGGCAGAGGTCTGGGCGCGGTGCGGGGAGGCCCGCGGGGGGCGGGGGTGTGCTCTGGGCCGTGGGGAGGGGACTGCCCCATAGGACCACACATCTGCCACCCAGGCCCCCTGTGACCACCCACCTGAGGGCCACCTGTAGCTGCAGGGCAGTCAGTGGGCTGGTCGGGGCCACACCCTGTAACCTGGGCAGATGGCTGCCTCCTGCCATCAAGTGCCAGCCAGCCGGGTGTGGGAGCCAGGGCCTCCTGGGGGTGTCAGCCCTGGGAGAGGAAGAGCCCGGGCAGGTCACCTCACCTGGTCCTGGTGTTTGCACCACCTGCTGCCACGTGCAGAAGACCTTGGGACAGGGGCCTGGCTCGTGAATGTGACTCACAGGGACCCAAACCCAGAGGAGCCCCCACACCGCCCGCTTGTGGCTCAGCGGTCCCTTCGGGTCTGTGGGCTAGGGCCCCTCTCCAAGCCAGAGGACCCCAGGCCCGCAGTCACGCCCTGTGAGTCCAGCCGCGAGTCCCCAGGGAGCCGGCTCCCTGCCTGCCCCTGCCCTGCAGGAAAGCCCTAAGGGGCAGCCCCCAGGCGGGGGCAGAGGAGCAGCAAAGCCCGCGGGGATCCATCCACAAGCAGCCCTCAGAAGCCAGACGCTCTGCCGGGCGGGGTAGGGCACGGCGAGCGGGGGGAGCCCAGTGCCAGGGTGGGCACCCGGACCCCAGCAGCGGTCTCCTTGCCGGGTGCATGTGGGTGCAGGAGGGTGGCACTGGGGTGTGCCTGGGCCAGGGAGCGCCCTGCAGCCTGCCTCCACTCACTTCCTCCCTCCCCGCCCTGCTGGTTTCCAAGGCCAGGCGCTGCACCGACCCGGGTGGCAGCCCGGCTATGCAACCAGCTGGGCAGAGAGAGTGCTGGGACCTCTGCAGACCTCCCTCGCAGGCTGGGTTTCAATGGACCTGGCTGGTTTTGCCTCCCTGCCCAGTTTCGAAGGAATCCCTGGTGGGTGAGGGCCCTGGATGATGGGGCTCAGTGGGAAAAGGTGGTTCACACCCCCGAGTGGATAATGGTCATGAGAATTGTCGCAAGTGCTACTGTGTGGCTGCCGCCCGTGTGCCCTCTACGTGGATGACCCTGGAGGCGGGGTCACTTCCCAGCATTGGTGGCCAGCCGCCCTGGACCCGAGCGTTCGCCCTGGCGGTTGCCCTCTGCCCTCAGTGCCGGCCCGTTTCCCTTTTCTGACTAGAGGGGCCATGTGACCTCATGTTTGCTCAACTATGGATGCGTCTCAGGGGCCGTTTGCAGGAAGCAGAAGGTTCTAGAAAGTTTGCGGGCAGCATCCTGAAGAGCTGGGGCACAGACCTGAGACTCAGGGCTGGCCAGGGCAGGCAGGACGTGCTCTTCAGGCCTTTTGTGGTCGATCCTGCTGCGACCGACCGTCTGTGTTCCAAGGAAGCCCGGCCACAAGCTCTGGATTCTGGGTCTGCTGTTCTAATTAGCACTCCGGCGGCTGGCCGTGTCCGGGTTCCCCCTCCAGCCAGACTGGCTTGCTCTGTCCTCCAGCAGCTGTGGAGGACAACCCTTGGCCTAGCCTGGCTGGCGATGCCCGCCAGCTCTGGGACGGGGCTGCGGGCACCTCCACGGCCCGGGAGGAACTGCACAGCCCCTGGCTCCCTGCAGCCCCCAAGGAAAGCTGCCGGCAGCTGAAGCTCAGGGCGACTGGTTACCCAGAAGCTCAAGGGCCTCTCTTGACCTCCGGGGCCATAAGGATGCCGGGAACAGCACTGTGTTCTCCAGACCCGCCGGCCTTCCCGTTTCTACCTGGACTTCCCACCCAGAAAGCAAACAGCCAGGCTTTCGGGTGACGGGCGGTGGCGCCGTGCACCTGCGCGAGGGAAGGTGTGCCTCAGGTGTGGTCTTGCCTGCAGGCAGGTGACCCTCGGCGGCCTCGACCACGTAAAGCTGCCTTTAAAGGCACTGGGGCTGTTCCCGGAAAGTTCAGAGCTTTGCTCTCCGGTCCCCACCGCTCTCCTTGGCACCAGGTCGTAAAAACCAGCCCTCACTTGTACGCCGCCGTGGACTCGCCTGGACGGTGCCTGAGGCCGCGGCAGTGCACTCCCGCGGGGCCTGGCGGCTCGGTTGAGGTGGGCTCGCGGCCGGCTGGCCTGCCTCTGATCGCGCTGTGGACCGCGCCTCGCCTCGGCCCCGCGGGCGTGTTTGCTCGGGGCAGGGGGGCAGCAGTGTCTCCCAAGGGGCCTGCAGTGCTCAGCTGGGAAGCCAGGGTGAGGGGTGGACTGCGGCCGTCGTTTCCCAGGGAAGATGGGCTGCCTGGAAGCTCACGGCCCTCGCAGACCCCCGCGCCCCCAAGCTCAGGCCTTGGTCCTGTAATGAACGAGGTCCAGGGGCTGCTTCCTGCCCCCAAACTTTCACCCAGTGCCGTGGGGCGCCCCACTCAGCTGCTGGCCCGGGTCCTGCCCTGGAGACAACAGACAGACGGATGGATGGACGTGGCTCCTCGTGTCCACTCAGCGGGCTCCTGGGAGTGGGCTGCCCGCTGGCTCCGGGCCGGAGGCCACCCTCCCCCACAGGCTCCGGGTCTTGTTCTCTCCGAAGCCGTCTAGGCGGGAGCTCCTGCCCACGCCGGTGGGCCTGGCCTCGCCCTGGTCTGTCCCCTGCCGCAGTCGGCCTTGCAGCCTGAGCCTGGAGGGGCCGGCTGGCGGGAGACCTGCCCACGTGTCCGCAGATGGAGCCCGAGCTTCCTCTCGCCGGCCCATTGGCCCTTGGCCTCCGCTTGGTGGGATACTGGCAGCCAGCTTCTGCCCGGCCGCCTCCTTGGGCCCCGGGTCCCGGGAGCAGCACCTCACCTGCCGCGGCGGCCGTCTGGGCATCCCTGCCTGAGCCCCATTTCTGCCTGCTTCTCCTGGGAGTCGGCAGACACGGATGTCGGCCCGCTGGCCGCCACGGAGAGGGTCGGCCTCTCCCAGGCTTGACCAGGCCCCTTCGCCCTGCAGGCCCGAGTGCCAGGTATGGACCGGGACCCTGCTGCTGGGCACGTGCCTGCTGTACTGCGCCCGCGTCAGCATGCCCGTCTGCGCCGCCGCCATGAGCCAGGACTTCGGCTGGAACAAGAAAGAGGCCGGCGTGGCGCTCGGCAGCTTCTTCTGGGGCTACTGCCTGACTCAGGTGGCGGGCGGCCACCTGGGGGACCGGTAATCCCCGTCCCTAGGCCGGGGTGGGGGGTGCTGATCCCCGGGGAGGGGGCTCCTGGAAGTGAAGCGGGGAGGCCCGAGGCCCACGCAGCGGGGCTGGGCCGGCCCTGGCTGGTCTTAGGGCGCCTGGCCCCCTGGGGAGCGCCCGGCTTCCACGGAGGCAGCTCCAGGGCCTGTGGGGACAGCTGGACCGTCCTCCACAGAGGGGACGTGGCTGCGGCGCCCGCCCCCAAGAGCGCCGCTCTGAGCGAGGGGAGGTGCCAGCCCGCCGCGGTTCCTCGGCGGCAGCCTGGCCGCACAGCCGCCCGTAGCCGCCTCCTGTCGCTGCGCAGGATCGGGGGCGAGAAAGTCATCCTGCTGTCGGCCTCCGCCTGGGGCTTCACCACCGCGGCCACCCCGCTGCTCGCCCGCCTGGGCGGCGCCCACCTGGCCTTCGTGACCTTCTCTCGCGTCCTCACGGGCTTGCTCCAAGGTGAGGGCGCGGGGCTCACGCTGCATTCGACCTCTGGCCCCAGGCCTGGCAGAGCCAGGTGTGTGTGTCCGCGTGTGTGTCTGTGCCTGTGTGTGCGCACGCGTGTTCGGGTGGGTCCCTGTATGCACGCACACGCGACCTCGTGTGTGGCCCTGCACGTGCTGTGTTCAAACTCTGCCTCAAATGACAGCAGGTGTGTCAGCGCCTCAGTGCTGTCGCTGCCGAGGGCGCAGGACCCTCCCCCGGCGGCTGGTCAGCTCGGCCCATGGCGGCGGGGACCGTCCCTGCTGGCGGGCTGCCGGCTCCTGGCTGCACTTCCCTGTGCCCCGAAGCCTTGGCACCTGAGCACCTGCTAATGTCACATGTCCTCCTCTGCCAGGGAGTCTGCTCCTCTGGTGACAGCCAGGTCGCCGTGGGTACCGTCAGCTCTGCCGGTCACACGGCGGGTCGTGCCAAGTGTCTGTGTGTGGCCTCAGAGGCTACGCCCCCGCTGGCCAGCCGGCAGGCTGAGGGGTGCCAGCTTTCCCAGGACCCCCGCTCCCACGCTTTGGCGGTGTCGGACTTCTGGAGGGAGCCCCCCAAGGTCACCCCGGAGTGCCGGTGGCAGGGGCTCGCGGCCCACCCTCCAGGGAGTGGGGGCCTTCTGGGCTCCCGCCTGCGCCTTCCCTTGGCTGTGACCGCTCCTGACCTCGGGTCCCCGTGTCCCAGGGCCACGGATAACCGGGAACTGGCCTCCTTGTCTCCTGAGCAGCTACTCCGGTCCCAGCACAGGTGGTCCAGCCCCTGCCCCCTTCACACTCACCTTGCGCTCCCCGCGTGGCCGTGGCCGGCGCTCCGCCCTGCAGACAAAGTTCCCAGGACAGAGCCGTGTGACGGAGTGGCTCTCGGCTCGGCTGTCTCTCTCCGCCTCCCGGGAGGCAGAGGCACGTCTCCGTGGGGCCGGCCTTTGGCCCATTACAAGGACAGACTGGGGCTCAAGGGGCAGTCTCACCCCGGCGACCGGCACTCGGCGTGGCCGTGGGAAGCCAGGCACCAGGCCGTGTCCCCGAGTCCTGGCATCTGAGCGTCCCCTGGGCATTCTGGAGGAAACCACAGTGTAACAGGCAAGAGCTACCGTCCCCCCGTGCAGTTTTTTTTTAACTCCATTTTGAAATAATTATAGAGTCACAGGAAGTCGCAGTGAATGGAGCAGGGAGGTCCCCAGCACCCTGCCCCTCCCTGTGGTGACGTCTGGAGTAGCTGCAGGGTAATGTCACATCCAGGAGCTGGCTCTGTGGTCCCACAGGGCTGTTTGGTCTCACTGGATGCAAGCACACCGTGTGTGTGTGTGTGTGTGTGTGTGCGTGTGTGCACACCGTGTGTGTGTGTGTGTGTGAGCACACCGTGTGTGTGTGTGAGCACACCGTGTGTGTGTGTGTGCGTGTGCGCACACCGTGTGTGTGTGCGTGTGCGCACACCGTGTGTGTGTGTGTGCGTGTGAGCACACCGTGTGTGTGTGTGCGCGTGTGCGCACACCGTGTGTGTGTGTG
>PVHT021183547.1:123020-155906 GCA_004024745.2 Catagonus wagneri
GTGTGTGTGTGTGTGTGTGTGTGTGCGCACGCGCGCGCGCTGTGCTCGATGCTGTGAGCTGGGGCCCCCCCGCGGCTGTCCTGGTGGCAGGACCTTGCGCAAGCCCGCCCAGCCCCACCCTGGCTGAGCATCTCCTTAGCGCTGCCGGTGCCCGGGGGTGACACAGGAGGAAGGACACCAAGATTTGAATAATCGCCGCTGTCCCCCCCCCACCCCGAGCTGCCCTCCCCGCCTGGCTGGCCGCCCTGGCTGGGCCCGCGGGTGGCTCGGCACACAGCCCCCCAGTCCCGCCTTCTCTGCTGTTCAGGTGTTTACTTCCCCGCGCTGACCAGCCTGCTGTCGCAGAAGGTGCATGAGAGCGAGCGAGCCTTCACCTACAGCACCGTGGGGGCCGGCTCCCAGTTTGGGTAAGTCTCTGCCGTCTGGCAGAGCAGCCCTGCTGGGTCCCAGGGGAGGGGCCAGGCTGCATGCGCATCTGAGACAGGGTGCCGCAGGTCTGGGGACCACGGCGGGCTCTGAGCTCCGGGAGGCGCCAGCTGCCGCCCCCCATCTCTGTGCAGAGCGCTTCTTGACACAAGTTCTGTGTCCCAGGGCCAGAAGCAGGTGCCGCTTTGGGGCTCTGGCCCGCGGGCTGTGGCAGCCGCTTCCCCTTCTCCTGTGCTGACGGACTTGACGGGGCGCCCGTCCCGGTGGGAGAGGTGCCCTGTGTTTGGCCTGGAGGGCATCTGTCGTGTAAAGAGGTGAAAACCTCTGCCCCTCGTCCCTCCGTGGGGAGGTTGCCTGGGGTTGGAGGGCCGTCTGGCGTCCTCTGGGCTTTATGGCCCCGGCTCAGGGCCCTCACTTCACCGCTGTAAGGTCTAGGCAAGAATGCGGAAGGGCCGGGGTGCCCGTGGGCCGGGAGCAGCCCCGACACAAAGCCGGGACGCCCTTGGCCCTGTGACTGTCTGGTGAGCCACGTGGGTGTCCTCGCACAGCAGAGGTCATTGTTGATCAGCAGTCCGGGTCCCCCCGGGGTGGGGTGGGGAGCACGGGGCGAGCCCGAGCCCAGCCCCCGCCCCGCCCCCGCCCCCGGCCCGCAGATGGGGGGCCACCGCGGGGAGCTTTCCCCTTGAGCTGTGTCCTGGCCAAGCCTCAGCCGATGGGCAGCCCCTGAGTGGACAGGCCAGCCTGCGCGCGTGTGGTGTGGGGGGGGGGAGCCCAGGGGATACTTGGGACAATAGGATCAGTGGGACCTGAGCGGGTGGGTTTGGTCGCTGCTTTGCATTTAGAGATCGTTTTGTTTCATTCACTCGTGAAGCTGAAAACAGCGGAGGTTTTCGTTGGTTGTTTCTGGTTCTGGTCTTGTTGGCTGTGCCCGAAGCGTACGGAAGTTCCCGGGCCTGGGATCGAACTCCCGCCACCGCAGTGACAATGCCAATCCTTAACCGCTAGGCCACCAGGGAAATCCCAGCGTGGAGGTTTTAGGCCACCGCTGTCTTCTCGGTGCCTTTTTTATTTTGAAAGCTTCCACACCACAGTCGCAGGTCAACTTGAAGGCCTGGTGGAGAGGCAGGGCCCCTGGGCCACATCACGGCCGCGTGGCTGTGCCCACGTCCAGCCTGGCCCCTTGGCAACGTGAGGCCCCTGAACCCTCCCAGCCCAAACCACGCAGCGACCGGCCTCAGGAAGAGCCGGGCGGGGGTCTCGGTGGCATCTCCATGCCCCGGTGGACCGGGGGTCCCGCCACACCCCGTTGTCGTTGCAGGACTCTGGTGACGGGCGCCGTGGGCTCCCTGCTCCTGGACCGGTACGGCTGGCCGAGCGTCTTCTACTTCTCGGGGGGGCTCACGCTGCTGTGGGCGTGTTACGTGTACAAGTGCCTGCTGACCAGGAGAGGTGCGTGCGCAGGGGGAGCAGCCAGGCCACCGGGCTGCGCTTCGCCTTCTGGGTGGAGCCTCGCAGAGGACATCCGCTCCCTGAGCTCTCGGCGGGTTACAGCCAAGTCCAGCCTGGGAGCCGCTGAGTAGAAGCCCACGCGGGGGCCGGGGGCAGGGGCTGTTTGCTGCTGCAGATGGCGACTTCCAGCGGGGGAGCTGGATGGGGGTTTGAGGACACGGACAGATGGCGAAAGTTGGTTCAAACTCAACACTAGTGGCTAGTGTCGACCCCAACCCCGGGTGCCAATGGAGAGGGCGGGACCGCCCCCACAGCCCGGGGTGAGGGACACAGCCGCACCCAGAGACTGGCTCTGGGAGCAGAGCTGTCCCCTTTGCAAGGCTTTCATGTGGACCTGCCTCGCCCCCTTCAGATATCATCCTGGCTCTGAGCGTCCTGGCGCAGGGCCTGCCCGTGGCCAGACCCACCAAGGTGCCCTGGAGACAGCTCTTCCGGAAGCCTGCCGTCTGGTGAGCAGGGCGCGGCGGGCACGGTGGGCACGGCAGGGTCGGGCTCTGGGGCCCTGGGGACCGCAGCCCGAGGACGAGCGGCCACACGGGTGGGCCCACTCTCAGCTCTGCCCCCCAGGCGCCTGGCCGTCGGGGCGGGGAGGGGGCTGGGGTGTGGACCCTGAGCCTGGCGCCCGCCCCCAGGGCCGCCGTCACCTCCCAGCTCTCTGCCGCTTGCTCCTTCTTCATCCTGCTCTCCTGGCTGCCGACCTTCTTTAAGGAGACCTTCCCCAGCTCCAAGGTGGGTTGGCCGCCCCTGCGGCTGGCGGGGTGGGGGCTGCGCGCGCAGGGTCCGACGGCTCGGCGCCCCGTGCGGCTGCAGAGGCCGGTGCTTCCCGGGAGGGCCACGCGGGGCCGTGACGGGAACACGGACATCCCTGCCCGCCAGCACAGCCAGCCCCACCTCGGGCGCCAGGCCGCCCTCCCGGCTCCCGGAACCCCCCGGTCACACACTCTGGGGTGGGTGCGTCCCCCCAGCTCTGTCACACGGGGCGTGGGAGCCACGAGGGAGGCTCTGCCCACGGGGCCAGCGCTCCGCGGCGGTGGGGGTGAGTGAGGGTCCAGGCGGGCCTGTCCCCGGAGGCCCAGCCCCTGGGCAGAGAGCCGCCCTGGCCGTGTGGGCGTGGGCAGCTGCCTGGCCACCTCTGAGGCCTGTCCCCCCCGCTCCTTGCAGGGCTGGGTCTTCAACGTGGTGCCCTGGCTGGTGGCCATTCCTGCCAGTTTGTTCAGCGGGCTTCTGTCTGACCACCTCATCAATCAGGGTGAGGCGCGGGGGAGGGCGGGCGGCCGTCCCCGGGGCGCGGATGCAGTCCTGGGAAGAGACCTGCCCGGGACCAGGCTCCCTGCGGGAAAGTCAGAACAGGGCAGGAACGCGAAGAAGGCTCAGTGTGACCACGGGCGGCTTTGGGGCGACCGCGGGCACCTGGGCCTCGGGAGCCCTCTCAGAGCACACGCCCGGCGGGGCAGCGCCCTCACCCGCACCCACGCGCGCGGGCCCCCTCGAGCCGGGCCGTCCCTCCTCTCCCCCCTCTCCCCGCAGCCCGGGGGGGACTGGGGCCGAGCGCCGTTGGGGGGGCTGTGGGGGGCAGCGCCCAGCAGCCGGTGACCCCGGCCCTCCGTGCAGGTTTCAGGACCGTCTCCGTACGGAAGTTCATGCAGGTGCGAGGCTCGTCGGCTGGGCCGGCTCCCCTGGGCGTCTCCATTTTGATCCCACTCTTGTGCCCCGATTCCCAGGCCTGGAAGGGGCGGAGGGCGCCAAGCGTCAGGGCCAGGGCCTGGCTGACCTGGGCCCCTCCCGGAGCCTCGGTGCCCACTTTCGGGCCGGGTCTGCTCACGTCCAGTGGGGCTCTGCTTGGGCTCTGACCAGCTGGCTGTCTGGTCCCCGTGTCCCGGGAGGGGCTGCCCTCCGACCGTGTTCAGGGCACCCCGGGAGGTGTGGGGGGCCCTTGGGCTAACAAGGGTCCGAGGTGTCCCCTCTCTGTCCCCTCTCTCTGCAGGTGATGGGCCTTGGCCTGTCCAGCGTTTTCGCCCTGTGTTTGGGTCACACCTCGAGCTTTTGCAAGTCTGTGGTCTTCGCGTCGGCTTCCATCGGCCTCCAGACCTTCAACCACAGGTGGGGGCTGGGCGCTCCGAGCCGCCATCCTGCCTCTGGGCTGCCGGGTCCAGGGCACACGGGAAGCCACCTGGCCAGGGCGGGTGTGCATGGAGGGTGGACCTGAGTGCTCCACGAGGCCAAGGGCTTGGGAGTATCAAGCCCGCGTGGACTGGAGCCATTTGGGGGAACAAAACCAGTGCTTGGCGAGGGGCTGGGAGAGGAGACGCTGGCCTCTAATAGCGCCATTTGAGCCAAAGGGGAAGTGAGCCCGACCTGAGGCTGGTGCTTCAGGCCTCCGGACCCGGATGGCCACTAGCCGCATGTGCACGTGTGTGTTTCTGTTTTGTAAGTTCACTTGTACCATTTTGTTAGAATCTACATACACGTACTATCATATTTCTGTCTCTGTCTGACTTCACCTAGTATGAGAATCTCTAGTTGCATCCATGTTGCTGCGGATGGCATGTTGTCCTTTTTGACGGCTGAGTAGTATTCCCTTGTGCATGTACCACAGCTCCTTTACCCAGTCCTCTGTCAGTGGACGCTCAGGTTGCTCCCCCATCTTGGCTGTGGTTAAGTAGTAGCAGCTTAGCGTTTAATCAGAAAAACAGCAGCAAATTTTGGGAACCGGCAACTTGATGTCATTTCCCAAATCATCTGACAGCAAACGTGCGCGTGCGTTCAAGCAAACCCGCCTTTCCGCTGTGTTTCGTCCCGGGACCGGGTTCCTGGGCCATGTCACCGCCGAGCCGGGGCTGGGCCCTTGGCTGGGGTGGGGCCAGACTCCTGGCCAGTCTCGGGGATGCAGGTACTCAGAGGACGGACCGCTGGCTTAGCTGGCCACTCACCCGCCCCCTTTCCTCTTTCCCACAGTGGCATTTCCGTTAATATTCAGGACCTTGCCCCGTCCTGTGCCGGCTTTCTGTTTGGTGAGGACCACAGCGCCTGCAGTGCCCGGCCTGGGCCTAACTCGCCCCCCACCCCGCCCCCACCCCTCCCAGGGCCCCTGGGCTATCCCAGGCGGGTCCCAAGGCCTCCTCTGACCTGTCCTTGTCCTCGCCCTCTGTCCTGTTCACAGGCGTGGCCAACACAGCTGGGGCCTTGGCAGGTGAGAGGTGGGCTGGGGGCCCCCGCCTGTGGGTTTCAAGCCCAGAGCTGCCCGGCTGCCTCCCGCCTCCTGGCAGCGTCAGCCCTGTGGGGCGGTGGGTGGGGGCGCTGGTGCCCTGCAGGGGGTCCCACAGTGTCAGGGCGGAAGGGGGGAGCCCAGAGCCCGACCTGGCCCACAGACGTCTGCTCGGGCCCCCAGCACCCCCGCTGCGCTCGGGGGTGGCCCTGCGGTCCCCAGCCTGCTGACCGCTCCCTCGTGTGCAGGCATCATGGGAGTGTGCCTGGGCGGCTACCTCGTTGAGGCCACGGGCTCCTGGACGTCTGTGTTCAACCTGGTGGCCGCCGTCAGCAGCCTGGGGCTGTGCACCTTCCTGGTGTTTGGCAAGGCCCAGCGGGTGGACCTGAGCCCCACCCACGAGGACCTCTAGCGCCCGACCCACCGCACCCAGAGGCCCAGTCCCCTCGGTCCTGGGCCCGGCTCCCCTGCCCGTGGAGGTCGCGCCCTCCCCCAGGGACCGTGGGACGGGTGGGTTAGTGCCTTTAGCAGCAGCGGCTTCATCGTGGACACGGTCTGTTCTGCGTAGGCAGGACCTGCCCCACGCGGTCAGCCGGCCCCCGGGGCATCGCAGGTCGGGGGTCCCAGGCTGGAGTCCCCCCCAAACCTGCTTGGCTCTGCTTCTCGGCGTGCGGGGCCGGATCACGGCCTGTGCACGGCAGGGTGTTTAGCAGCGTCCCTGCCCCGCCCCCCACCGTTGTGACAGCCAACACCGTCTCCTGACACGGCCAAGCGTCCCAGGGACCCGCCCCTGCCCCCCGGTGACACCCCTGGCTTTAGACGGACGCTGCGGGGGCTGCCGTGGTTCCGCCTCTCCAAGCAGCCAGGCTAAGGCCCCAGGCCAATGGGCGGGCGGGGTGGGGGCTTGAGGCCCTTGCCCACCCGTGGGCACCTGCCCCCGGAGTCCCCCCGCCACGGATCTCCAGGCACTGGCCATGTGTCCTGCTTCCCCAGGCCCTGGTGATGGCGTGTGGGGAACGCCCCCCCCCCGTGACCCTGCCTGTCCTCCTCTCTCCCTGTTGACAAAGAGGGGCGCTCCTCGCATGAATTAAGGGTAGATTTTGCAAGACGCACGCGTGGAGAAAAGAAGCCATAAGAATGTGGAAAATCACACCAAAGCCTTATTTAAATGATGACTATTAAACTATTTAAAAAGAAAAGCATTATGTTATTTAACACCCTTTTCATAAAAGAATAAACGCTTGTTAAAGATTTATTTTACTTGTTCCACGAAACCAGGCAAGTGTTGGAAACAGTCGGGGCCAATGCCGAGAGCAGCTGCGTTGATCCACCTGGATGCTGGCACGAGCGGGGTGGGGGTGGGTCCTGGCTCCCGCTTCGGACGGACTGGCTGTGCACCTGTAGTCAGATGCTTCCAGAATCAGACGGCTCGTGACTGTCCATCCTGCAGACCCCTCCCTTTTGATCAGAAGGAGCCCGAAGGGAAGATCCTCTGTCGTCGGGCGAGTCTGGCCTCTGTAGGTCTGGCCCGTTGGTGACGGAGGAGCAGCAAGAATGCGAATTCGCCCTGAAGGCCTTTCCATCTGCTCGGCCTGGGGTGGGGTCTGTGCTGCGCCGTCCGGCGGCCTCGTCGAACACAGGACACAGGTGTGCGTGCATGGCCTTGGCGAGTACAGCTCAGTGCTGGCCGGTCACCCTCTCATCCTCCCCAAGCCAAACTGACCCCGTTAAACACTGCCCCCGCCCCCCGCTCCCCGCAGACACTGGCGCCCGCCTCTGCCTTCGGTCTCTGTGGATTTGACTCCTCTGGGGACCTCACGGAAACGCTTATCCCGGCTCACTTCACCAGGCCTCAGGTTTCACCCATGCTGCAGCCCGTGCCAGCATCCCCTTCTTCTTCTTCCTTTTTTTTTTTTTTTTTTTTTTTTTGCTTTTTGGGGCCGCACTCACGGCATATGGAGGTTCCCAGGCTAGGGGGTCTAAAAGGAGCTGTAGCTGCCGGCCTACACCACAGCCACAGCAACGCGGGATCCAAGCCGCGTCTGCGACCTACACCACAGCTCACGGCAACGCCGGATCCTTAACCCACTGAGCAAGGCCAGGGATCAAACCTGCAACCTCATGGTTCCTAGTCGGATTCGTTAACCACTGAGCCACGACGGGAACTCCTGGTCGCTGCAGTCTTGATTTGCGTTTCTCTAATAATGAGTGATGTTGAGCATTTTTCATGTGCTTGCTAGCCATCTGTACGTCTTCTTCGGAGAAATGTCTGTTTAGATCTTCTGCCCATTTTTCAGTTGGGTTGTTTGTTGTTGAGTTTGATGATTTGTTTGTATATTCTGGAGATTAAGCCCATCTCAGTTGCATCGTTTGCAGCTATTTTTCTCATTTTGTAGGTTGTCTTCTCTTTTTTCCTTTTTTTTTTTTTGAATAATTTCCTTTGCTGTGCGAAAGCTTGTAAGTTTGTTTAGGTCCCATTTGTTTATTTTTGTTTTCATTTCTGTTGCCTTGGGAGACTGACCTGAGAAAACGTTTGCACGGTTGGTGTCGGAGCGTGCTTCGCCTGTGTTCTCTCTTCTAGGAGTTTGATGGTGTCTTGACTTAGGCTTAGGTCCCTGAGCCATTTTGAGTTGACTTTTGTTGCAGTCCTGCTGCGTCCTTCCTCTTTACGTCGGGTCCTGTTTCACCGTGTGGAGGGACCGCTTTGCTCATCTGTCATCCATCCTGGACACCAGGCTGCTTCCACTCTTGGCCGCGGTGAATTCGCAGCTCTGAGCGTGGCCGTGAGAGTGACACCCTTCTCTTTAGCCCACGACACACTGTAAGTTCTTGGAGAGAGTCAGAGAGGACGTGGCTCTTCCCGTGGGAAACCAAGCCGTCAGGGTCTCAGGTTTACAGAGAGGCGGGACCCGGGAGGAGCTGGTGGGTCCTGCTCAGAAGGGGGTCTAGGGCTCACGCCCATCACTGCCTGCAGAGCAGGGCGGGGGGAGCTGGGATCGGGGGCACGGGGCCTGTTGTGCCTCCTCCTGTCACTGCCTGTCCTGGTCCCGAGAGTTACCTTGGAGCCGGCCAGGGCCGGCGTTGGCTGTTCGCTGGTGGAGGGGGCAGGTAGCAAAGGGGGAGGGAGCGCCGGCCCCACGTGCGCGCTGGCTCATGCCTCCAGCGGTCAGGCTCACGCGTCTGCGCCCTGTGGTCCCCGGCGATGCCCGAGGGCCGCCTGGGCGGGGGGGGGGCAGTGTCGGGAGGGTCACCGATCACCAGACGCGGAAACCAGGGTCTCTGCCGCCGCGGGGGGTGCGTGTGTGTTGTGTGCAATGTGTGCCTGTCGTGTTGTGTGTGTGTCTTGTGTGTGTTGTGGGTCCGTCCGTGGGGGGTGCGCACACATCTGCATGGTCCACCCAGGAGGCGCCTTGGGAGGGCCAGGTGGCTGTCCCCCCACAGCTGGCCAACAGAGGGCGCCGTGCAACAGGGCTTGGTCCCCCAGCCTGGGAGCAGCTGGCCCCACTCCTCCGGACGCGCGCAGAGCTGCCCCCACCCCCGGCCCCCCGCTCGCTCCGCAGAAAGGGGTGAATGGGGAGGGTGTTCCGGGCCCGGTCAGGGTGCGAGGCTGGGCGCCGTGGTGGGGAGTGGGACCCGGGGAGTGGCCGGGTGTGTCGGAGTGACTCTCAGCGGCAGGAGCCTCTCCCAACCACCTCTCCCAGGTCTGGGTCCCCAGGGTCCCTCCCACTGGCCTCCCGGCGTCGGCGTCCACCTGTGCCGAGGCCAGGCTGCAGCCAGGACTTTGTGGCCGGTGGCTCCAGAGGCTGCCCCCTCCCCGTCCTCTCCCCAGCACGCAGGTGTCCCCAGGGGCAGGGCAGCCCCCGCCCAGGACTGCGGGAGTTCAGACGGGACGGGCTGGGCTTCTCGGCGCCCAGGGCAGGCTGGTCCTCCCCCGAGTCCCTGTGTCCGACCCCAGAGCCTCACGCCACCTCCGTCCTCCGTCCCCACCCACACCGGGAGCGACATTCTTCTGTCCTTCCTTTAAATGGGGTCTTTCCTGGCCGCTCAGCCTGTTCAAGGCCCCCTCCTCTGGCCTCCCCCCTCCCCCACGTCTGGGTTCGTCCTTCAAGCGTAGGACGGCCACACCCTGGGGTCCTCACTGGTGTCGTTGCGGACTCCTGCCCACCTGTCCCCAGTGGGACACGCAGGGGCCACCCTGGGCGCTTGTGGCGCCTCCCAGGAGCAGGGGTCACTTTCTTTCCCAGCCACAGTGGAGCCCGCCACCCCCACCGCCCCCTCGGTCACCGCTGTCCCTGCCGCCGGCTCCTGCAGACTGCGCATAGGAACGCACTTGGAGCAGGGTTTTCTTTATTACGTTTAATTGGATGCTGAAGCCACGGCATGAATATTCAGCGAGGAGGCTGCGAGCCAGCCTCGCCCGACCCTTCAAAGGGGGCGCGAGGTGGGGAAGCTATTAATTGAAATAGCTTCATTAATTAGCAACTAACAGCAGCGAAATGGCTGTGTCACAAGTCGTATTTCAGTGGGTGCCCTTCGTGTGTTAGGGGCCTTTAATTAAAGGACGTGCATTTTAATCAAGGCAGGCCCGGCCCTTTGACCTCTGGAATACAGAGAAGCTGCTGCGGGCAGGGAGGGGCGGCTGGGCCGCTGGGCGTCCCCCTCCCTCCCCTTGGGGGCAGGGGACCCTGGCCTCCCCTCCCTGAGCCGGGGCCGGTGGCCACGTGGGGTCACGTGGGGTCACAGGCACCAGGACGCCTACACAGCCCGGCCAGCCCGTGCCCTGCAAGTGGGGGCTGGAAGCTGGAGTCGGGCCCTGCACCCCACAGGCTCCCCCCGCTGTCTGCCCCGCTCCGGATGGGTGACACGCCGGTCAGAACTGCCCTGACCGGGAGGGAGGAGGCGCCTAGCACCCCGCGTGCAGGGTGGTGCTCTCCTCCTGTCACCCAGAGTGCCCGCGCCCGGCAGGCGCACCCCACGCCCACCAGCTGCCGTGGGCTCCGCGGAGACGCCCACCCCCTTCCGTCCCCACCTGCAGCCTGCCGGCCCACGACGGGCAGATCTGCCGGCCCCACGCCCACTCCAGCTCTCACACTCCTCTCTCTGTGTCTGCCTGGGGTTTTTTTGCTTGTTTGTTTTTTGGCTTTTTAGGCCTGCACCAGTGGTGAATGGAAGTTCCCAGGCTAGGGATCGAATCGGAGCTGCAGCTGATGGCCACAGCCACGGCCACGGCCACATCAGATCCAGGCCTCAGCTTCGACCTGCGCCGCTGCTCACGGCAACGCCGAATCCTGACCCACTGAGCGAGGCCAGGGATCAAACCCGAGTCCTCATGGATGCGAGTCGGGTTCGTTACTGCTGGGCCACAGCCCCGTCATGTGTCTGCCGCTCTGTCTCTCTATCTTCAGTGTCTCTGTCTGTCTATTTCTCTCTCTCTCTCTCTGTCTCTCTCTGTCTGCCGCTCTGTCTCTCTCTGTCTCTGTCTCTCTCTGTCTCTGTCTGTCTCTGTCTCTCTCCCCAGGCGGGTCCTGGCCCCTCACCCAGACCATCTGTCACGTGACTCTCTAAGGTCCCCTCCGCCCCCCCAGCCTCACTGGGCCTGACGCCAAGAGGCTCCTTCCTCAGCCTCCGGGACCCGGGGCTCCGCGCCCGCAGCCCTCACGCCCGGGCTGTCGCGGTCGCTGCACGCACCTGCCCGCGTTTCCCCCTGGGGACCTTGGCCTCGGTCTCTGCCTAGATCGCCCGCCCTGCTGCATCCGGCACGCGTGTACACAGCTGCTGCGTGCACACACATGTACACGCGCACACAGGGGAGCCCTCACGCACACCCACCGATGGTCCTGCTGTGGGGTGTGGGGGCCCAGGGTCTGCTCTGTGCCCCCACCCTGGGGCGCCCTGGCGAGGGTGTCCCCTGCCCAGAGCAGAGGAGACGGGCGGGGGTCAGAGCACCCGCTTGTCCGCCTGGCCGGAGTGCCCGTCGGGAGGAACTGGCTGCATACGGGGTGCAGAAGCCCTGCCTCTGGCCTCAGCCCTGACCGGGCACTTCTGTGCCCATCCGGGGAGGGGGCAGAGGACGATACCCACGCTGCCCCGAGAAGCCCGGCTGGCATAGAACACTGAGGCCATTTCAACACCAGTCCCCCAAATTCTTCCCCTTGAGAGACGGGGCCTGTGTCCCCCTGAATCTGGGGGCTGGGCCTGCTCCGAAGCCAGAATGTGACGTTGGGTGGGGCTGCTGAGCCCACATCTGGCTCCCGGGGGCACCGGCCACGGGAGCTGCTGCCACGCTGCCAGGAAGCCCAGGCCGGCTCCGGGGTAGGTGGGGACGGGGCGGGCGCTGCCATCAGGCTGACTGCACGAGAGACCCCCCCCACCCAAGGAACGGCCCGTGTGCACCCTCCGCAGATACCCGACCCACGGAAATGGACAGAGAGCCACACGGTCTGGGGGGCTTCGCGGGGCAGGATCGCCCCCGGGTCAGGGCTGGAGGCGGACCCTGCAGGGTGGACTGGAGGCTTAAGGAAGGGGGTCCCGGCGGCTACGGGAGCAGACGTGTCTGAGCTGGGGCTGGGCAGGCTGGTTAGGGGGGTTCTCGGGGTGAACGGCCCAGGCAGGACCCGCTGAGGGCAGGGCTTCTTGGCCAGGTGGAGGGGACCAGGCTGGGGCTGTCCAGTTGCTGTTGGGGGAGAATTTGACCCCCTCCTGAAAGCGGGGGCTGCCTCTGGCCAGGAGGGCGGCAGACCTAAGAGCCGCTTTAGGAAAGAGGCGGGAGATGTCAGTGCCAAGGGCAGAGGCCCGAGGCCCCCGTGCGGGGCCACAAGCCTTCCAGCCCATCCAGCTGAACGCCTGAAGGTGCCAGCAGTCACTGCCGTCCTGCAGCCCTGTGCGTGCCTCCCTGCTCCGGCTGGGGGGCCCTTCCGGGGCGGGGGGCTGCTGCCACGCCGCCTGCACTGCCCCCTCCCTGCCACGCCAGGGGGACCTTTCCCACCTTTGGCCCCTTCTGCTCCGGACTCCCGCTCTCTCGCCTGCCTGTGCACGTGTTTTTATTCGTGGGGCAGCCCAGTTCCCTCAGGATGGGTCTGGCGGCGTCTGCGGGTTGCCAGGACAACGCGCTCAGCTGAGGTGTGGTGGGGGCGGGGCTTGAACAGCAGGCACGGGTTCTCAGGGCCCTGGGGGCTGGGGGCTGGGGTCAAGGTGCAGGCAGGGTTCCCCTGGGGCCTCTCTCCTGGGCGTGAGGACGGCCGCCTTCTCCCTGTGTCCCCACGTGGCCGAGCCTCTGTGATGTCCGTGTCCCGATCTCTTCTAAGGCACAGACTGGACCCGGGTCACGTTCTGAGGTCCTGGGACCTCAGCATATGTATCTGGGGGGGACCGAGTTCAGCTCATGACAGTGTGGCTCCCCCATGTCCACCTGCCCTGACCGCAGGGCCGTAGGAGCCAGGGGCCGCTGCCCTTGACACCGTAGTGGGTGTTGTAGGCCCCCTGGGCCCCCTTAGAGGTGACGGCGCTGCGGGCAGCTCACAGCCGATTCTGTTTTCTAGGGTTGACCCCTCCCCCCAGGGGTCATGTGCCTCAATGACCTTAGGTGCGGGGGGCACAAGGGCCCCACCCTCTGTCTCAGTAGGGACAAACCCTAAAGGTCACAGGCTCCAGAGCTCCGGGGGAGGGGGGAGTCCGCTGTGGGGCTGCCTCGCACCCCGGCCTCTCCCCTGCCCGCCCCGGCCCCACGACCTCCTGCGACAAATCCCCACCGGACCGCGGCTGGGGGCCCCCAGAGCCCCTCTGAGCTCGGCAGGGACCCGTGCCTCCCAAGTCCAAGACTCTCCGAGCACCGAACCAGGGGAGGTGCCCGGGCCGGGCTGGGGGACGCCGCAGGGAGGGGACGCCCTCAGCTCCCCAGGGCACAGCAGTCACTAAACCGCAGGGCGGCCGGGGCCTGCTCCCAGGGGAGGGGGGACAAGCCCCAGGGAGCCTGGGCCCTGGGCCCCCTTGTCCCCAGGCCCCGGGGGGCACCGGCAGCCCTTCCCTTTGGCTGCAGGACGAGCTCAGTGGCCGGTGTGTGGGGTGGGGACGTGTGGGTGCAGGAGGTGAGCGCTGGCGCCACAGCCCCCCAGGGCCCAGGCCGGAGACCCTCAACATCACGGTTTCCTGGAGTTTCCGCCCCAGGCTGATGAGACTCCAGATTTCTCTGCCTCCTCCCCCGCCGGCATTTTTGCCGCAAGTGGCTGATCTGAGCACAGAGAGAATGCAGGAGTCAGCTCGTGAGGGCCCCGAGCTGCCGCCGCCCCCACCCCAGGCTCCCTAACTGGCGGGCTTTGCCCTATTCCTCAGTCGTTGTGTCCATGTGGCTGCTCTCTGCTTCCGTCATTTCTGCTTCCGTCATTTCCTGTTTCCTTTGCCGGAATGATTGTTTTTGTGGCCACTCCTGTGCACGTGGAATTTCCTGGGCCAGGGATAGAACCCGCGCTGCAGTTGAGACCTGAACCACATCTGCGGCAACGCCGGATCCATAGCCCACTGCACCACATGGCATCGTGCCAGAAACGGTCTTCAGGGCGTCGCTTCCTGTACGGGAAAAACATACAAGGCCCAGCTACCTGGTCTGTGTCAAAACGGGCCGGCTGTAACGTCTGGTCCCTTGGCCCCATGGCCACCTTGTCCCCTTGTCCTGGGTACGTCCGAAGGCCTCACTGTTGCCAAGCAGAGCTTTTCTTTTCACCAACCCTTGGTCAACGCTGTATGACGCCTTGAGCGGAGCCCGGCAGCACCACGCGGGCCTCGGGCAAAGAAGAGCCAAAATCTGGGCCAAGATCTCCACACCCAGGCTCAGGCCCCGGTGCCGGCCGATCACGTGCTCCATCTGCCACCCACGCCTGACCCGAACTTGACGCCCGGGCCCTGCCCGTCGCCTCCCGTGGTGCTGGCCGGGGATGGGGCTCCCGCAAGCCCGGTCCTTCCTACCCCGAGTCCAGCGGGGCTTCCTGCCGCTGCCACCTGCCGCCTGCACTTTCTCATCTTCAGTCTTCTGGCCACATTGCGTAAGACCATTGGCAGCAAGCAGCCTCAGGCCAGTGTCTGTCCCTGGGACGGCTGTTCAGTGGGACGTGGGAGGGAGACCCCTCCAGCAGGAGACCCCCGGAGCTGGCCGGACCCTGCCTGGCTCCCGACCTAGCGGCCCCAGGCCCCACCTGCCACTCAGACCCCATCCTGGGCCTGGGCCGTGGGTTCCCACTGTGGAGTCCTGTCCAGAACTGGCCTAAAGGGCAGCCTGGGCCGGACCAGAGTGAGGGGCTGGGGACGCTGCCGGGGGCCGGGGTCCCACCGGGGGCAGGTGGGGACGTTGTCTGGGCCCTGATAGGCGCGCTTCCTTTCCCGGGCCCCGTGCTGCTGCTGCTGCGGCCACTCTGGGGCTGCCTGCCTGCTTACAAACTCGTGTCTTTGTCGCGGGAGAAACAGGGCTGTCTCCGCACCAGCAAGATTCAAAGCGGTCTGAAGAATAAATGTTTTCCTAAGTTTTAGCTGACACTCAATGCTAATGACTTTTGAAACAAAGTAGGCTAAGCGCCTGCGCGTTTTATGGCCTCCTGATGTCTGACAGGTGTTTTTGCCCATGTGGGAGCAGATGCTGATCCGCTTCCCTAATAGCTCAGAAATAACGTGCCCTTGGCGTTTCCCTTTGTATGTGGCACCGCCAATGGCCAATTTGTTCTTTAGAAGTGGCCACGTTGGCCTGTCAATCAGCTCTTGCCGTGGGCGCTTTTTGGTGATTAGAAGCCCCTTGGAGAGCGAGAACTCCAAATTAGTTTTAAATAAAAAATAAGAATATTCATGCTGTTGAACATCTAAACGTAAGAGAAACACCAGAGTCCAAACCGGCCGGCTTGGGTCCTGGTGTCGCTGGCGGAGGCCGCTGAGTCCTGCCCACGGGGGTCCCCAGGGCTGGGGTGCAGGACAGAAGCGGGGGGCTTTCCGGGAGGTGCAGGTGACCTGGGTCAGCCCGAGACGCGAGGGCGCAGGAGAGTGGGGCGGGCAGAGCCTTTCATGTCGCCGCGACGGCTTTGCGGGCCGTGAGAGCTCCCCGCAGGAGCAGGAAAGAGCCAGTCTCCTTGAGGGGAGGACAGTGTCTCCTCCGAAGAAGTGGCGAGGACACAGCAACTCGAGTGGGGCCCGTGGGCACACTGGCTGCCAGGAGACGCCGCCGTCCCCTCCCCGGGCCTCCGCCGTCTCTGTCGCTCCCGGGCTGGGCTGAGTGGGTGCAGTGCCCGCAGCCACCTGCCGTCTGCTGTCGACCGTCCCCGCTGGGAGCTGGGTCCCCGCTGGGTGAACCCCGTCGGGGATCCTGGCTGGGGTCCCGCCCGCACCCTGTCCGAGGTGCTGACCCCAGGCATCAACTCCGACTCCCCACCGGTTCAGCAAACGGCCGCCGGGCCCAGGGAGGCGTCGGGCTGGGACCTGGTGGGTGAGACGGGCCGGGCCCCTGGGGCTCCGGGAGCAGGAGTGGGAAGCCCAGTGGGTGCGGAGGGCACAGGCTAACAGCTCGCTCCGGCGGCTCCGGGAACTGCTGTTTGGAGGGCAGCTGTCGGGGTGAGCCGGCTGCGTGGGGGTCTCTGCTGTCCACACCGCGTCCCTCTCAGTGTCCCCTGTCCACACCGCGTCCCTCTCAGCCTGTCCTGTCCACACTGCAGCCCTCTCGGTGTCCCCCGTCAGCCTGGCCCTGGAACGGGCTCTCGGGGCGGGGGTCAGACTGCGTGCAGCCCCAGAGCGGGTGTCCTTCTCTGCCGGAGGTGACCCGCGAGCCCGGGCAGGTGCAGGGGCCGCCCGGTCAGGAGCACCGTCTCCAGCTCTGGCCTGAGGTCCAGTCCTGGCCCCAAGCGTCCTCCCGTCTGGTCCCAGGTCTGAGGGCGGCGGGGTGAGCCTGGAGAAGGTCTTATTTAGGAGACAGGTGAGCGCTCCCTGCCTGCCCTGCCAGCCCCCACAGCCCAAGGTCACCGCCCCCAGGGCCGTACCCACTCTCAACTCCTAGGGTTCTCTGGTAACTGTCCTCACTGGGCAAAGATAAACCCACTTTTGGGCCTCTCCACCCTGGAGCCGGCTCCCAGCACTCCGGACAGAGCCGGGCAGGAGAAGCTGGTCTCGCCCCAGCAGTGGGCTCGTCTCTGGAGACACAGGTGGGTCCTGGCGGCTCCTGGACACAGGCGGCCTGGGGGCGGGGCGTGCAGGTCAGAGATGCCAGCCTTCCTGGCCCCAAGCCCTCTGTCCGACACTGCGGCCCTCGGCAGCCGGGGCTAGGCCACAGCCCCTCAGCCCCAGCCAGACTCCTGGGACCTCTCGGGGCTCATTTCTGGGGGTTCGCTGGAGCCGGCAGGCGGCTGCCCCCTCTGCTGGCACCTGGAGGGGCGTGGTGCAGCCTGGATGGGGCTCTGGATGCAGACTTGGCTGAGGCCCTGCCTGGAGGTGGTGTGACCTTTGCCAGTGACCCTGGGGTCACTCTCAGGGAAGTGTGAGAGGTCACGGCTAAAACACTGTGGGAGGGACAGGCTCAGAGCCAGGCTGATCACAGGCATGCCAGCTGCCCTGGACCCGCCTTCTTGCTACAGCCATGACCGCTGCCACTGGCCTGCACCCCTGACCTCTGCTCCGCGAGCACATGGCAGTGCCCTCCAACCTCTTTGCTCTCCACCAGCTCACCGCCTCAAGCCTTAGGGCCACGCTGCCCCCTCGGGGCCTCTACCCCTGCTGTTCCCTTGCCTGGGTTCCCCCACCCCCTTTCCCCTAAGCTCAGCCTCAGGTCGCCTCCTCCAGGAAGACCTCCTCCGACCCGGGCTAACTTGTCTGGCTACCGTCTGCACTCGCTCTTAACCGTGGGCTCTGCCGGCCCCGGCCAGCTGTTCCTGCTCTCTGGCGTGTTCTCAGCACAGCGCTGTGCCCGGCCCGCGGGGCACCGAGATCCTTAACGACCTCTGGTAATCGCCTAGGGTTAAGGCTCTCACGGTCGATACCAGCCTCCTCTCAGCTCCGTGAGGGTCTTTTGCAAATTTGCCACTGGAACTGCTTGTCATGGAGTACAGTCTACACCTCCGTCGATTTCCAGAACTTTCATCAACCCAAAAAGGACGGCTTGCACCTGTTACCAGTCTCCCCAACCCCCCGCTCGCCCCAGGTCCCGGCCACCACGCATTTACCCTGTGTCCTGGATTTGCCTGTTCTGGGCGTTTGTACAAGTGGACTCACACACCGTGCGGTCTTGTGTGTCTGGCTTCTCTCTGAGCGTAGCATCCCCAAGGTTAGTCCACGTGGCAGGGTGTCACTCTGTGCCCCCCCAACCCCTAGACAGACGCCTTCTGTTGAGCACGTCTCAACCGGTGGCATTTGGTTGATTCCCCACTTTGGCTCCTGTTTAGTATCGATCAGCGTGAGGGGTGTTGAGAAGCTGTGTGGACGCACGTGTCCAAGGACCTGCGTCCCCGCCCTCAGCTGCGGCCGTCCTGTGAGTCCCCAGAGCCTCCCTCGGTTTAGAGGCCAAAGCGTCGGCCGCCAGGACAGTGCCCGCCGTGGCCGCGTCCCTGGCGGCAGCCCCGGGGCCCCGAGGTTCTCTGAATAGCGGCTGGTGTCTGCGTGTTCTTGGCAGCCCAAGTCCCCGGAGAAAGCCCTGCCACGCTGTTAAATATTTTAACAGAAAAATAAAAAAAATTTAAACGTGTGGCCAGATGTCCAAGTTGACACAGTGCTTAAGGCATTTGACTGATAAAAAGCCAGAGTCCCCAGAAAGTGGGATTTAAAACAAGCCCGCAGGCAAGCGCGGTACCAGAAGCACCCCGGCCGGCGTGCGGGCTCGGGCGCCGGGGTTTGAAGGCGCGCGTCCATCTGTCCCGGCTCTGAACAAAGCGGCCCGGCTCTCGGCGCGGCCGCCGCCTAGCAGCCGCCCAGCGGGACGCTGGGCACAAAGGAAGCGATCAATATTCATGGCCCGAGGCAGCCTCTCCGCGCCTCGGCTCCTGGCTTTGGGCGCCAGGCAGAGCTCTGCCTCCAGAGTCTGCGGAAGCATCTGAGCGACAGGGGGACCCGGGGAGGCCGCCATCGACTCCCGGGCAGAGGGGAGGCCAGCCCAGGCCCCGCGCGAGGGAGGCAGAGCCTGGAGGGGATGCGCGGCTGACAACGATCGAGTTAGCAGAAAGCCCCAACTCCATCGGCTTTGTCAAATCCAGGGGACTGATCCCCCAGCCCTGCTCTGTGTCTGAAGCTGGCCACGGAGTCTGGGGGTGGGCGAGGGACACACAGAGCGTGGCCCTGCCGGTGCGGCCCGTCCTGGGCCCGTTTGCGGCCCCGTGTTGCTGGTTCTGTGCTGGTGACAAAGGGCTCGGCCGGGGGTGCTCCCACACCTTGAGCTGTTGAGGGTCCCCCTGCAGACCCCCCAGTGTCTGAGGAGCACTGTGCCCACGCGGCCCAAGTAGGGTCCGAGTGACTCACAGAAGCGTGTCCAGCGGGGGGACATGGGTCACGTCCCCGCAAACAGGGTTATTGTCTGGGAAGTTAGGTGCACACGACTTGGTTTCCGGGACCCCATGGATCCTTCGCGCGGTGTCGGGGTCCCGGGGGGCCATATGTAAGAGGGTGCCGCCCCGCTGGGTGTCTGCCGGCCTCGTCTCCTCAGCCCATGGCGGCAGGGCTGCAGCCCCGGCCCCGCAGTCTCACCCCCTGTTTCACAGACCAGGACGCTGAGGCGCGGGCGGCCCGGGGCCCTGCCTGGTCGCGGCGCTGCACCTGCTGTTCTCACCGCCTGCTTTCCAGCCGAGCGGAGCGCCTGTTCCAGCCCCAGGAGCCCTGCAGAATGTTCTAGCTCCTCCTTCAGTTCAGGACAATGGAAACTTACTGAAAATACCACAGAGGAAATTTTATGACTGCAGTTTTTATGTCGGGCCCAGAACGGCCACTCCTGTGATGCAAAGTCATTGCTGCCGTTAAGCGCATCCTGTTAATTAGCGCGGGCGTTTATTACCGCCCATAAAAGATGATATCAGGGGACTGGCAGGGCCAGCGTGTCTGCACACTGTCCCTCCTGAGCCCTGGGGCCAGGTGGTGGGGGCGGGGACCTCACTGGACACCGGTTGGGACCCTGTGGGCTCCAGGCTCAGACGTCCTGCTGAAACCGGGAGGTGCAGCCGCATCCACTTGTTGAGTGCCTCCTGCTTCCGACATGACCCAGGCACTGAAGATGGGGCTGAGGGCCAGGTGAGGACAGTCAGCAAAGAGCCCTGAGAAAGGATAGCAAGTTGCTCTCAAAAAGGGTTGACAGAGAAGTTTTCTCGCACGTGACCCCTTGGAGACACATTCACGTCCAACTACAGAACTTGGAGAACCAAAGCTCAAGCCAAAGAAATGAATATCTAAAGGTTGAAATATTGGCCCTGTGATTGTGGGAACATTTTTACCTGCAGGACAGGGTATCTTTGGGTGATTTTCTTTCAGTCCTTTCGACTGAACTACACCAATGTGGTGGTTTTATTATTTAATTATTTTTAATCTTTTGTCTTTTTAGGGCCTCACCCACAGCATATGGAGGTTCCCAGGCTAGGGGTCTAATCAGAGCTGTTGCTGCCGGCCTATGTCAGAGCCACAGCAACGCCAGATCTGAGCTGCATCTGCGTCCTACACAAATGTGGTGGTTTTAAAATAAACTCCAGGAGTTCCCGTTGTTGCTCACTCAGTGGAAATGAATCTGAATAGCATCCATGAGGACGCAGGTTCGATACCTGGCCTTGCTCAGTGGGTTAAGGATCTGGGTTGCCATGAGCTGTGGTGTAGGTTGCAGACACGGCTCGGGTCCTGGGTGGCTGTGGCTGTGGTGTAGGCTGGCAGCTATAGCTGATTCAACCCCTAGCCTGGGAACCTCTGTATGCCACATGTGTGGCCCTAAAAAGACAAAAGACCAAATAAAATAAAATAATCTCCAAAAAAAAACCTTCCAAATTCTTTGACAATCCTCCCGCCGTGAGGCGGCAAGTCTCTCTCCCTGAGTATAGCCTGGGCCTAAGGAACAGGAGGTGGAGGAAGGAACAGCCTGTGCTGTCTGAGTCTGTCAGTCACTCCCCCCTGGGGACCAGCCGCCACGTGGTCAGGTCCGGGTGAGAGGAAATGTCAGGGGACCGTGACCCCGGCCTCGGTCGCTGTTCATCGTGAGCCGTCTCCCAGCACCAGCTGGGCCCATTGCTTGGGTCACGAGCTACCCCCAGTGTCAGAGGTCAAGGCTGGCTCGGTGGGGGGCACCCCGCCGAGTCCCTTCCCGAGGGAAGCCCGCTTGGAGGGGCAGTGTTCACAGAAGCGTCTCAGAGGGACCTCCAGGACCGCTGAGTGACCCGAGACCACCATTCACGCCTCCTGCCCGCCCGATGTGAAGCTTCTGGGCTCCCGGCACGTCCTGCAGATGCGGCCGCCCCGGGGCAGTGAAGGGCCCGCGTCCGTGCGGCCCTCCCTCGCTCCACGACGTGGCTCCCGGCGGCGGCGCAGAGGCCGTGGTGCATCTGAGCAGCTCTGTGCAGTTTCCGGGGACCCGGGGGCTGTACGCCCACGGCCACCTCCTGCTCCCCGGGAGAATAAAGCCGCTGGGGCTGGGGGAGGCGCACTGCACCGCCAGCGTGGCTTTGTGGGGCTGTCTGCGGCTGCTGCACCCGAGCACACAGGCTGGGGCCCTAAACAACAGGCTCGGGGTGCGGGCAGGGCAGAGCTCCCTTGGGGCTCCTGGGACAGCCATCCCTGCTTGTGCCAGCTCTGGCTGCCCGTGCGTGGCTCGTGTCCCCAGCCCCGTGCCTTCTCTTGGATGGACACATGTAATGGCGTTTAGGGCCCACTGGGTAACCCAGGAAACCGCCGCTTCTCAGGACCCTTAAATGCATCACACGTTTTGTCACGTCCCCCAGAATTTCAGAAACGGAGACCCGGTTGAAATAAAAAGGTGTTTATTTGGGGTTTGTTAGGACTATAGCCTGGCAGACAGATTCAGGAGTGCCCGAGCTGTGTCCCGTCAGACTGCAGCGTGGGGAGCCTGCGACCAGGCGGACGGGCCGTTCACGGTCAGTTACGCGACTGGCTCATCTCGAGTTGTGACTGCAGCCGGCAAGGAGTGCGGGTGCTTGTTGACGGGGGTCGGCTGGGGTCAGAAATAGCTGCAGAGTTACCAGGGGCGACCCCGGGACTGCGACCTCGAGACCTTGATGTTGCAGCTGGCGGGCGGAGTCCTTGGGCCCGGGAAAGTTCAGAGCAAGTTCAGGCCGTGGCCGGGGCGGGGGCAGGTCTGAGAACGGGTCCTCGGTTTTCGGTCACCGGACCGTGGTCCCCCCCTACCCTTTCTGTTTGTCATCAGCCGTGTCAGCACTACTTGCGGGGTCTGGGGACCAGACTGTGGCACGTTTGGGGGCCACCCCTCAGCCCATGACTGCTGCTCCCTGGCTCTGATGAAAGCCATTTGGGGTGGGGAACCGGCTGGAGCGTAGCCGTGCCCACCGGGAGCCGCTCCCTCCCGCCTGCCTGCGGCCCGGGTTCCGTCCTCAGAAGCCCAAGGGCAGGGCCTTGTCCCTTCTGTGAGGAGGTCCTGAAGCCGGGAGTGTCAGGCTGTTTAAACTGCTTCTCGTTGCTTTCCCAGTCTTGGAAACAGCCCAAATCCGGCCCGTGTGACTGTCCTGGCCCTGTCCCCAGGGTGCAGCGGAAGGGCTTGCCGCCGTGCTGGCGGGAGGTCCTGGACAGCCTTTCTGCGGTCCCACGGCAGGACAGCTGGCCCGAGGCCAGCACTTTTCCCTGAGGAGAGAAGTGGCCAGCTTGCTTTTCCACACAGAGGACCACGCAGCTAAGAAAGACTTGTCACCACGTCCCCAAACGAGCAGCGTCCTGCGGGAGTTCACGTGCGTGTGGGAGCCTGCATGTCGGCGTGTGTGTATTTGTGCATATCTGTGTCTGCGTGTGTGTGGCCGTGCTGTACACGCGTGCCCTGTGTCTAGGATGCTGGGGCGAGGGCCCTGTGGGACGGAGGGGAAGGGGAGGCAGGGATCCCTCCTGGGAGGCCGGGCGGTGCGGGCTGTTCTGCCCCCTCCTCCCCCAGCGGGCGGCCGGGCAGCGGAGGCCTGAGCCAGCGGGGCGCCCGGAGCTCCACCCCAAGACGGCGGTCGCCACCCAGTTGTTCTTAATCATTTTGGAACCAGGGCCCCGTATTTTCACTGGGCGCTGGGACTGCTATTCTGTAGCTCGTCTGGCGCCCAGGAAACCCATCGAGTCCCCGGAGGAAGGGTCCCGGGCAGGGTCCCAGCCACATGAGTGCACCCGGTCTGTGTGGTGCCGGGAGGCCCAGCGCGAAGCGTGCGGCTGGGCACCGCTGCCAGAGCGGCTCAGGACAGCACAGGACACCCTGCGGCACAACGGGACTGGCGGCGTCCGAGGAGCGCTGGGGCGCGGGTCCGTCCCCGGCCTGACACGGCAGGTTAAGGATATGGCGTTGTCGCAGCTGCAACTTAAGACACAGCTGCAGCCTAGGTCCGATCCCTGGCCCGGGAACCCCATATGCTGCGGGGTGGCCAAAAAAGGGAAAAAAAATCTGGGAGTTTCTGTACTGGTGCAGCGGAAATGAATCTAACTAGGAACAATGAGGTTGCAGGTTCAACCCCTGGCCTCGCTTAGTGGGCTAAGGATCTGGCATTGCTGTGGCTGTGGTGCAGGCTGGCAGCTACAGCTCCGAATCAACCCCTAGCCTGGGAACCTCCATATGCAGCGGGTGTGGCCCCAAAAAGGCAAAAGACAAAAAAAAAAAAAAAAATCCGAATTTCAGATAATCAGGAAACACATTTTCAGTGTAAATACTTCCCATGCAATTATTTCCGACAGTCCTGTCACAAACAGGCGGCTGGCGTTTATCCGGCCGGGCTGTGTGGCCAGGTGGGTGGGGAAGCCCACCAGTTTCCAGCAGGATTTGCCCGGAGCGGACCTGGGCGGGAATGGGCGTGGGCTGGCCTGGGCGCCCCAGGCAGGCTCTGGGCCAGAGGCATCTGGGGAAAGCAGCGTGGACCGCGTCGCCCCGGAATTTTGGTGCATTTAATATGCGTTATGTGAAGCAAGCAGGTCAGGGTTCAGATTAGCGCCCGACGCGGAAGGAGGGCAGCGGCCGTCCATCTGGCCCCGCTCCCGCTGGCCAGCCCGCAGCTCACCGACTGCTGGGCTCCATCTAATGAGCGATTTTGGATTAAAGTGGGAGCCAGCGACAGGGCACCCATCTATATTGAATCTCTGCAAAATGAAAATTGCAAAGATTTACTTAGGGTCGTTACAGGAGGAAATTTAATCACAGCCTCAACCATGACGTCTCCTCGCCGCGGGCCGATACCGGAGCTGCCGGCGGGGGTTATAAACGCCTCCTGTTTGTGAGGATGGCTCCCCGCCGACGGCTTGGGCCTGGGCGCGCAGGGGTCCGCGCGGGACAACGCGGGCGGCTTGCCGGGGCCCCTGGTCCGTGCGGTCGCGGCCCGCCACGACATGAGCCGTTTACCCCGACTTGACAGCCCGTTCAACTCACTTGGCCTTTGCATATTTTTTCTCTGTCAAACGCGTACAATAGCAAAAGAAGCTGAGACGGGATTCGAGCAGAAAACCCTTGGCCGCGTTCCCATTTGGCAGAGACATGGCCGCGGACGTGTCTGCTCGGGCCAGCTGACCCCCGGCCGCAGTCCCTTGTCACCGGTGGAAGCGTCTCCTGCTTCCTCGGAGCCTGCTCGGCTTTGCTTTCCATCCGCGGGTCTCAGTAAGTGGCTGGGCGTCTCCAGGTTAACGCCAACTGACAGGCAGCTTAGCGACAGCCGGGGGTGCTGAGCTCAAGGAGAAGTGATATCGTGGAGCACCTGCCGGCCTGGCCGTCCCCCGCCCGCCCCCCGCCCGCTGCCACCTCCACCAGTCAGGGCCCGAGGGCGCCCACCGCCCGCCCGCCTGCCCGCCCGCGCTGTCCGGCCCCTCCCCGGAGGCAAGCGGCCAGCGGGCCAGCTCGGCAGCCGATGTCATCGCAGCCCCCCCGACCCCCAGCCCGGCCGCCTCAGCAGCCCCTTCCCCAGCCCTCCCCGCCCCTCACCCCGTGGGGGCAGCCATGCCAAGCTGTTCAGCGGGAGGACGTGATTTTGGAGAGAGGACAAAGCGTGGGAGACAGTCAGGCGTCTTGAGAGGGCGGCTGGCATCCAGGGCGCCGTGGGTTTTGGTCTCATCCAGGGCCGCCCGGGGTGACCGGCAGTGGCCGTCTCTGCAAATCCTCCCCAGAGGCCCAGCTTGGGCTGCTCGTCTTGTCCCTTGAAGGCCCTTTCCGTCACAGAGGCTTGAGTGGGGCGGGGCCACTTCTGCAAACTCCGGTGGCCCCCGACTGTCAAAGCGCCACGGCGGGCACAGTAGGGTCTCGGGGACGTTGGCGCGCAGCCCTTGGCGGGGGGATGGTGCTGGGGTTCAGGGGCCTCTCCCACGGCGCCTGAGATCACGCCCCCACTTCGCAGGTGGTGACCTCTGGTGTCACCCCGTGACAGAGGCCAGACCCCAAAACTCACAAGCTGTGGGTTCGGTCGACAGCACTCCGGCCAAAGCTATGCTGCGGGCCAGAAAGCGGGCGGGCAGAGGCCTTCCGGGTTGACGGCCAGATTCCCGTCCCGACCGGCCGTGACTCACCCGTGTGTGCCGTTACCGGCATCCGAGGGGCCGCAGCAGGGGGTGCGTTTGCTGCGTGTAAATTTCCCATCTGTCAGTCTGACTGGGAGTAACCGTCGCGGGCAGGAACCAAGTCCGGAGACGGGGGCTGCCGGCATTTGAACGGACGCGATGCCGCTGGATCGCGCACCTGAAAACGCTCTGCTAAGTATGTTTGTCACACACAGAGAAGGGGACTGTAGCTGGGTGAGCACGGCGGACGGCCCCCGGGAGGGCTGCCCTGCGTCTCCTCCACCCGCAGCCTCTTCAGGGGCCCGAGGTGACCGGGATCTTCAGCAGAGCGCCATTTGTCGCAGACACGGAGCCCGAAGCTGCCGGGCGAGGGGGTCGGGGAAGCCGCGTGTTGGGACCTCCCGCTCGGCCCCCGGGGTCCCGCGCTGCGTCGCCAGGCCCTGGACGAGGAGGAACCAGGCTCAGAGCCCAGGCGCAGGGCCCCGCCCTTGTTTGCTTGTCATCACCCGGGAACGTTGTTCCGTCCCCTGGGTGGGGAGCAGGGGCTGCCAAGCGCTTCCTGCCACGCGGCGATTTAGCGGGTGGGTCTGCGGCTGCAACGAAGTCGGTACCCTGAAGGTTCTCCTGCGTCCCTCATCCGTCAGGGCAGCGCTCCGACAGGACGCTAATGAAGCGCCACGCCCCCTGCGGCAAGGCGGAGTGGGCCTGGCCTGATCACCCACCGGCGGAGGGGACGCTCGGCCCCTGGAGATCATGGTCCCGAGCAGCCTTATAAGACGGAAAACGGGCGCAATTGCCAACAACGTACTGGGTGGGGCACCTGCCGCCCCATTCCCGCATCTCAATTAGCGGCCGCTGGACATGCCCTCTTGACTCCCAGAGACGGGCGTCTTGCGGGGAGGGCCTCCTTCTGCTCTGCGGGGACCCGGAAGGGACCGCAGCCCGAGGAATGCCCCTGCCCGCGTGGCGACTGACCCCTCTCCGCAGAGTCACTCCTGACTGTGGCCACAGTGAGAAGGTCCCCTGAAACCAGCTGGAGACCACCCCTCTCGAGTCCCGCTGCTGCTGCGCCCAGTGCAGGACAGCCTTCAGCGACGAAACCCTGTCCTCTGCCGGCACGATTTGGCCTTGGCAGGGAGACGGAACTGTGTGCTGCGTGGCTTTCGAGTATATGCTCTCGTGCGTGTGCACACACACGCGCGCTCAAGTGTGTGAGTGCAGGCGACACTCGGGCAGAGACAACACTGTTCCAGCTTGTTGTCCACTGAGAGAAGAGTGAGCCGGATGTGGGAGCCGGGCCCTGGCGGCGTTTCTGTTCCCTGAGGGCGTTTTCCATCCCATCCGCAGCCCCAGGGCCCGGGGTCGGTGGCGCAGCTGACGGAGAGCGTCACTGCCAACCCCACAGCCCGGAGGAGACGCTCAAGGGCAGACCAAGGGCAGTTACTTCCAGTCCCGGCAGCAGGCGAAAGGTTTTCAGTTTCTCTTGGAAGTCCCGATTCCTGAACAGAAAATAAACCTCCTCCCGTGTGTGGGGGGTCTGAAACGGAGGCTCTGCGTTTCCAGGGTCCTCAGCCGCAGGCGGGTCAGCGAGGACTCGTCGCCGGTCAGGGAGGTGCCGGGGGAGGACGGTCCTCACGCCAGAGGCCGAGACGCAGCCTCTCCCCCGCAGTCCGGGCGCCACGGGCCAGACGGCGACGCACGGACAGTGGGGTTTCTGAATCCGGTTGCTAAAACCCGAAGGCACGTCGGCTCCCCGGTGCTCAGCTGGCTCCGGACCAGCTCATGGTCAGTGGGCGGCGTCCAGGCCGCTCTGCGCAAACCAGCCGTCCTTTGGTGGAGGGGGCCTGGCTCCCGCCCGCTTGGTAATGACACGGGGCCCGGGCACTCGAGCCCTCTCCGGCTGGCCGATTTCCGTCGGCCCCCCGGGCACATGCAGGCTGGACCCGACCCCGAGACCCTGACTCGCCGGCCCTGGTGTCTGCCGGCTCATCCGCGTGCAGGCGGCGCAGCGAATTTTATCTTCAAAGGCAGGGGAGAGCTGGGAGCGCCGGGGACGCAGCTCCGGTGCCGCGAGCCAGCCGGCTGCAGAGTGAGGCAGGCGACAAAAACGCATCCTGTCAGATGCCTCGTGGCCATCGGAGAGCCTCATGGGGCCGACTGTGTCTCGGGTTTGCAGGCAGGTTCCCGGGCCGGCCTTGGCCTCATTAGGGCAGCCAGAGCCGTGCACGTGGGGCCCAGAGAAGGGGCTCCCGTCAGGCCCAATCAAGGCCCCGAGAGAGCAATTGACTGTGGGCTCATCGCTGTGGACAAAACAGGGCTCGGAGGCGAAGGCAGCCTGGCCGGGGAGGCTGGGCCGTTTCCAGCGAGCAGGCGAGCTCTCCGTGCAGCCTCGAGCTAGGAGCGCGCACAGCCCCGGAGGCTCCCCCGTGTGTGCTGGCACCCGGGACGCCTCAAGTGTCGTGGGGGACCGAGGCCACCGGCCAGGCCCAGGCTGGGCTCTGTGCTGCCTCCAGAGGGCTGTGTCTCCAGGAAACAGATGCCTGGAGCCACGAGGCAGCTTCTCTTTGTGTCCGGACCAGGCAACAGCCAGGCAGCTCCCCAGGGCCGAGCACGGAAGAGAAACAGCAGTTCATTCAGAGACCCCCTTGCAGGCGGGCGTCTTACAAGGCTCCACGCCTTCACCTTCACCTCCACGCTAATCCCCGCATCTTCCCGCACAGAGAGCCACACTTGCAAAAAGCTGTTATACCATCAAATGAATACATGCGTCTCAGGCACTTCAGACCAGGGGAAAACCAGCACTTTTTAAACCAGGGGAGATGCTGGATCAAAGGTAACTTGGCGGATTGTTTCAGTGCCTTCTGTGTCTACGGTCATGTGGGCTTTGCGCCTTTGGGGTTAGATTTGCAAATGTGTGGATCCGCTGTCTCATTTTCTGGAAGGGACGTCAGCTGGGGAGGTGGACTCTTACCTCCAGGTCCTGAGCCCGGAGAGATAATTGTTAGAGAAACGATCTAATACGAAGTAAATCCCCTGCTCCGACCCCTCCCGAGGGGACGCCAGAAGCGATTAAAGACTAAAAACATCACAGGCGAATTCACATGATAAAACTGCTGTAATCGCTCTGATGGATTATTAACCAGGCCTGGGAGCCTCAGCTCCGCGGCCGCGGTGGTCGTTTTCTCGGACGGCCGAGGGAGACGCAAGGCGGGCTGTGCCAGCGGGAGTGACGGCCGGAGCCTTTCCCCACTGTTTTGGGGGACCGGTGTCTGTCCTCGGCAGGCAGTACCTCCTCTTGGAGCGTCCCCAGCCTGCAAGGCAGTAGACAGGCGTACTTGGCAAAGCGAGCATCTGCACTCGGAGGTCCATTAGCTCGCTCGTGAGGTCGCGCGAGGCTCCCGCAGCACCTGGGACATCTGCGTAAGGAAGCAGGAAACCCCATCTTTGGGGTGAAGTCAACAAAAGGCAATGGCGGGAGCCACGTGCCTGGGACATGAGGGTCTGTCACGACCTCGCGTGGGCCAGACGGCCTTTGTGTGGCCCGCACTCCCGGTCCTGGGGAAGAGCCCAGTCCGTGGAGGCTGGATGCCCCCATCACCGGAGACCAGGGGAGCCGTTTTAGTGCGTGGATTTCCTAATGGGGAAAACAGAGTTCTTTGGACGTAAAGATCGTGGGCACCGCCAAAAGCCAAAAGGCCCGGGGCCGTTCCAGTCACGCCGGGCGGGGAATAACAATGGGCCGCAGGACCGCAGTGGGGCAGCTTGCCTCTTCTAACCCGTGGAGACCGCCTCGGAGCCCCTGGGCTTGTGCAGCCGGCCCCCAGCCCCCGGAGCCGGGCTTCACGGGCTCCGAGCCGGAGCGTGGGGGAGTCTTGGTCTGTGAGTTGTTCATAGTCAGAGGCCAGCGTGGCTGGGTCCTTCATTTGTGGCGTCGATAGAAGAGGCTCTGTTGGCTCAAGACCACCCTCGGCAGGAGCGGGGAGGGCCCCATGTCACTGTGCTGTCACTTCACCACGACTGTGGTGGCCGCAAGCCATGCGTGGCCACTGAGCACTTGAAACAGAGCTGTTTTGAATTGAGACAGAGTGCAGAACACACTGGATTTTGAAGACAAAAAAGAGAACGTAAAATAGCTCCTTAATCATTTCAAGATACTGATTACACAAAACATTTAAAAAAGAACATATATATATATATATATATATAAGCTTTTTAGGGCCACACCTACGGCATATGGAGGTTCCCAAGCTACGGGTTGAGTTGGAGTTGCACCTGCTGGCCTGTGCCACAGCCACAGGCATGCCAGATCTGAGCCGAGCCTGTGACCTACACCACAGTTCACGGCAACGCCGGATCCTTAACCCACTGAGTGAGGCCAGGGGTTGAATCTGCATCTTCATAGTACTAGTCAGATTGGTTACTGCTGAGCCATGATGGGAACTCCCCAAAATAAAAATATTGATTGCATGTTGAAGGAATAAAAGCTGGGGTCTGCTGGGATAAATAAAAGTCAGCAAAACTAACTTCACCTGCTTCTATTTCCTTTTTTTCACGTGGCCGCTAGAAAGTAAGCGTCCACATGTGGCCGGCGCTCTGTTGGCGCAGCCCCGGGGGAAAGCGCTCTTGTTAGTATCTCGTCCCCCCGCTGTCAGCGGGACGCTTGCTCCATTGGCCACGGCAGGTGCCTCCCCCCTTCCTGCGCGGGATCTGGAAAAGGCTGCTCGCATCTGAGCCACCAGCAAAGCTCTTTCCTACGTAATTCCTCCCCCACGGCTGGAGGAAGGTGAGCTCGGGGGGAGTTTTTTCAAGTTCATCCACAGCAGTTCATGCCAGCCCTGCAGGAGAGCAAGGCTTCGGGGAAGGCACCTGAAACCCCATCAGAAGTTTCTAGAGAGGCTCTGGCTTATAAAGGAGGCACTGCCAACAGGTGTCCCTGGTCGATTGTAGCGGGGGCACACGGGCCATGAAGGGGGTGCCGGACATTTTGTGTAGGGAAATTCTTCCAGCGTCTAGGCTATCTTAGCAAGAGGAGCTTGCTGCAAACTTGGGAGGGGCCCAAGGACATTTATTCTGATCGACCGATTGCTTGGTTGGCTGCCAAGAACCCACCTAGTTTCGCTCTGAAGAATTCCTCCACTCAGCCCCAGGGACCAGCTCGCTGAGATGCTGGAGAATAGTTTTGGCAGCTTTAAAAAATGTTTAAAATGACTGAATTTAGCTTTTACTTAAGTGAAGTTATTGGAAGTAATTATGATTACTTAAACGGCGCGTTTAAAAATGTGTTATTTTTCACCTAAAAGGGGCAGAGGGATTTCTCCTTCACTTTTTTCTTATTATTTCAAATATTTACTGTGTAGCTGTTAACGGGTCAGTTGTCTGCATCTTAGACGCTGCGTTTTTGTTTTTTTTCTTGGCCACACCGGTACCATGCAGAAGTTCGCAGGCTAGGGACTGAACCTGCGCCACACCAGTGACAACGCCAGATCCTTAACCCGCTGAGCCACCAGGGAACTCCTAGACTCCGGCTTAGAAGCATGTCACCCCAACTGACACAATTCTTTGAAAACTGAAATTATGAGTTCAGTCACAAATGGACACTCTTCAATTTGATATTAAAATTTAATCACATTTAAAAAATTAGTTGAAAACAAATACTTTTTTTCTGACTGTAAATGATGTACTGAACACGTCTGGCTTCAACCAGAATAAGCAACTCTGTTGTTTCAGATTATGAAAAGTAATTTATAAAGCTGAATTTAGGGCCACTCCGAAATGACCCCGGAAGTTAGTGACACTTGAGAATGCAGTTGCCTAGAAGGGCTCTGAAACATAGTTTCCAACACAGGTTTTTAACGTGCAAAACTGATAAACTAGTCTGTTAACAAGGGGGAAAACAATAAGAAATAAATATGGAAATTAGCAAAGCCCAGTATTAAGCATATGTCTTTATGAATAAGACTTAATCACACACTTCATTTTGCAAATACAAAAGGGCCTTCTGAGATGTATTCATTAAAGCTAACTGCTGCAGACAGGCCACTTTGTAGGGCCGGGTCCTCTTCCTATTAGCACAGCATTAGCGACAGCCGAGGAAATTGGGTTAATAAAGCCGGATATTGTAGCAGGACCGCTCTGGCGCAAACCGGGGCGGACAGCTCGGTCCCCAGGGCAGTTGGCCGGCTGTGCGTGGTGCTTGGACCTGGCTGGTGGCATAGTTCTGAGTGGCACACGGACAGAAAAGACACAGATCCCATCGTCACACTGACTTTAAAAGAGACTCCGTTACCACTGGCCAGGGCGAGACCCCTACCAGCGTACTCACCACGGCCGTCTCCTCTCCCGGAAACATGCAGGGTCACCAGGGCCGGCCCAAGCCCTCCCCCGACACCCAGGACCTCTCCTCCGCGCAGCCCCTTAAGCAGAGGGCACACACTGGTCTCCACCCAGCTCCACCTGGGCGGTGCCAGGGCGGGAATGGCCTGTGGGGGCAGCAGTGGCTGGCGATCCAGGGGCTGTTGAGCGGACAGTTTATGCCCACTCGGAGGCACCCGGCTGCAGCGTCCGCCTCCTTCTAGAGGTAATGGGCAGGCAGGAGAATAAACACGACCGCCCCGGGAAAGCCGCAAAGCCGCTGGCCCGGGTCTTCTTGCTTCCAAAGCCCAGCCCCCTTGCAGGCGACAGTTGCGGAGCCAGGTCTGGGCGTGGCCCGGAGCCCCGCTGCTTCGGCGCTGGGGTCGGGGTCGGGGGCAGAGGCGGAAGACGCCGAGTGAGGCGTGTCCCCAGGAACACGGCCATCCAGAGCGCCGCCTTGGGGTCTGGCAAGAGCAGCCGCCGCGGCCGAAGACGCGCCCCAGCAAGGGGGCCGCAACTCGCCAAGCTGGGCTCCGCTCTGTCCCTGGGCTCCCCGAGTCCCTCCGCGGCTCCGGGGAGGAACATTCGCCCGGGGGCGGGGGTGGGGGGCAGCCCCGCTCCCACCGCCTCCCCGGTTTTCTTTCTGAGCAGGAGCCGCAGTGCCCAGAGGAGAGCGCGGTTGGTCACCCCCACCCCGTCCTCAAGGTCGATGGCTGGGGAGTCGGCAGGGTGCCGGCTGGGCGCTGCGCGCTCCGCCACGTGGATTCCAGAGCTCAACTCTCCCGTTCAGTCCAGCGCTTGGCGGGGGTTCGCGCTTCCCGGGTGCCCAACCGTTCATCGCGCGAGGGCTGGAGCGAGGTGAGGCCGCCTTCCCCCCTGGGCGGGATCCGGCAGGGGCAGGGTGACACAGTCATCGGGGGCCAGGTGAAACGGAGGACGTGCAGAGGCAGGGGGCGGCCCGGGGCCCTTATGGCTTCTCGTTACAGTGTTTGCAAAGCGCCGAGGGCGTCCCGGAGAAGGCGGCGCACTTGTCCGGGCAGGGCAGCGCGGCGCCGGCAGAGAAAGGGAACACGGCGGCCTGGCCGAAGTGCGTCAAGGGGGCGGCGGCCACGGGCGCGGCCAGGCCCTGGCCCTGGTTGAGGTAGGCTACGAGGCGCCGCATCTCGTCCAGGGCCTGCGCCTGCATCAGGATGTAGTTCTTGGCGAGCAGCAGCGTGGCGATCTTGGAGAGCTTGCGCACCGACGGGCTGTGCGCGTAGGGGATGACCGCGCGCAGCCCGTCCAGCGCGTCGTTCAGGTCGTGCATGCGCCGCCGCTCTCGCGCGTTGATGCTCAGCCGCAGCGAGCGCTGCTCCCGGGGCCGCCGCCGCCCGTCCGCCGCGCCCCCGGGCCCGCGCCGCCGCCGCCGCTGCTGCTCGAAGGCGTCGTCCTCGTCGCCGCTCTGCTCGCCGCTGCTCTCGGCCGCCGCGGCCGGGGCCCGGGGCGCGGGCGTCGCGGGGAGCTCGCCGCCCGGGCCCGGCGTGCCGTAGCCGCGGGTCGCCTCGGGCCCCCGGGCCGCCCCGTAGGCGAGGCCCGCCGCCGCCGCCGCCGCCGCCGCGTAGCCGTGGCTCAGAGCCAGGTACGCGTCCCCCGACAGCGACTTGAGCTCAGCCATGCCCGCGCCTCCCGGGCCCGAGGGCTCGGCGGACCGGAGGGTGAGCCTGCAGCCCGGCCCGCGCCGCCCTGGGTCCGCT
>PVHT021183547.1:156006-176533 GCA_004024745.2 Catagonus wagneri
CCCCCCCGGCCCAGCTCCGCAGCGGCGCAGACCCACGGCCAGGGGTGGGGGGACGGCTGGGACGGAGCACGGTCGAGGTCTGGCTGGGACGGGACGGAGGCGACGCGAACCGGAGAGCTGGGTCTGCACCTGCCTCCTGCCACGGGGCTTTGCCCTTTGCCCCCACTCTAAGCTCCTGTCCGTTGTGGGCACCCGCCTCGGTCAGTCTCCTCCCTGTCTTCGGTGCGTTTTGCAGGAGCCACCTCTGGCGTCGCACAGGCGGAGGTCGGAGCAGGCAGCGCGCAGCGCACCGCGGACGCCCGGACCCCGGGCCGAAGCAGGTGAGGAGCGCATAGCTGGGGCGCCCGCGGCCGGGCCTTTCCTGGACAACCGCCCCCCCCCCCCCCCCCCCCCCCCCCCCCCCCCCCCCCCCCCCCCCCCCCCCCGCCACCCACCCCGTGCCCCGCTCCCGCAGTTTCCAGGGACAAGTGAGTCCTGAGGTTGTTCCCACACTCCCTGGTCTCAGTGACTTGAGGCAGGGATTGAGCTTTCAGGACAAAACCTTCTTGTTTAGGCTGAACCTCTAGTTTCACTCACCTGCTACTTCAGGTGGGAGGTTTTTTCCATGCTTGTCCTTCCATAGCGGAGACTTTGGGCCTGGGGGGGGCAGTTTTGGGGGGCAGCTCTGGTGGAGGAAGAGATGGGGGTGGGTCATATCCCCAGCCGGCGTCTCCTCCTGGAAACTTCTCCAGGGACTTGGGTGGAGCCCCCCAGGGGGCGTAGACCAGGGGTGTCATCCAGGCGCCAGCGAGCGTAGTGTCCGATGCCTCACTCTGCAGTGTTCCCACCGGCCTGGAACGGGGTGGGGCGGGCGGGCCGTGCTGGTCTCTGGGCAGGGCTCTCCCATGGCTGAACGGGGGTGGCCGGCCAGGAGGGCCCCCGGGGCTGGGGGGGGGGCGGCAAGGATGAAGGCCAGACCGTTCTCGAGGTTCGGGAGGGTAGGAAGCTGAGGGCAGCCTGGCTCCTCTTTCAAACCCCGGGTCCCTGTTTGCACAGCAGGTGGGGGAGGGCGCAGGGCATCCGCTCACCGCCAGGCACCGCCGCCTAACCTTTCTCCCAGGTCCAAGGGCGCCAGGCGCACACGGGCTTGGCAGGGCTTTTGCCAGAGTCTCCAGAGGCACCCACCTCCTCTCCTCGGGTCCAGCCCCATTTGATGGGAGTCCTGCCGGCCTCGGGGCCACCTTTTCAGTCCTCCAACAGGGGCGAAGGACCCCAGACTTTCTCCCAGGGGAAGCTGCCTGGGGCCTGTAGGGCTGGTGAGGACAGTTACTGCCCACTCAGCCCAGGGATGGGTGTCACTCTGGCCTCCAGCTCCACACTGCCTGGGAACCACTCACCGTGCCCTGCTGTGTGACCTTGGCGGAGTGGTTTAACCTCTCTGTTCTCCGGGCTCCACCAGGGGAAGGAGCAGCAGAGACGATCCATGTGTTTGAGTCCTGGGGGGAGGTGAGCAGGTGCAAGGCACTTGTTTAATGGAGCAAATGAATGAGAGCTGTGTGAGCTCTGGAAGGTTCTGAAAGTCCAGCAATGGCGGGGATCCTGGTCTCGAGGGCTTCCGTGCTGGATGCGAGTGTCTGAGGAGCTGGGCACAGACACACGGGGAGCATCAGATTCTCCACGTTCCCCGCCCTGCAGAGCAGTGAGCGGAGGGGAGCCAGGGGCTGATGGCCAGGAGGGCAGGCCACCCACGGGGAACAAAGGTGAGCTCCAGGCCAGAAGGATCAGGGCGGGCCTTTTCCAGGGAGCCCTGGATGCCTCCTGGGCCGAGCTCAGGCCCTGCAGGGACGCGTGCACAGGACACCGTTGTGTTGGGCCCGAGGTCTGAAGCGTGAGTGGGTGGCCGGGGTGTGGACTGTCCTGGGGTGCAGGGGGCATACAGGCTGCTGGCAGGGGCTTGGCTCCTAGGGGGGGCGCAGGGGGCCCGGGAGGGGCCCAGGGAGGGGGCAGTGGTCACGTGGGGCGGGGGTTGGTCTTTGGTGGAAGAGCAGGGACAGTCATTGAAGGAGGTCGGGGAAGTGTCTGCTGCCGTCAGGGGCTTGGGCACCCCCACACCGGGGGGACTGGGACCGGCAGAGTTTCTCGAAAGGGGATGACGTGGCGAGGGGCCAACTCCAGTTACCCCGAGGCCGAAGGGTGGGGGGCCGGTGCTCCCGCCCCTGGGCTCAGAGCTGGGGGTGGGGGGACTGCGGGTGAGGGGGAGGGATGCAGTGGATACATGGGGGGGGTTGGAATCCCTGGGGGTAGATGTTAGCCGGAATTATCAGAACGTGCAGCAATTGCAGCCACAGGCATAGGTCAGCACGGCTGAAGATTAAATTAAAGCCACCGTGGGCACCACCCAGGGCATCTGACATCGTCCGTCAGTCAGTCTGGGGTCTGGCGGGCCATCGGGAGCTCCCAGCGCCAGGCCCTGAAGCCAGGGCTCCGGGCCGGCTTCCGGCTGGAGGCGGGGTGGGCGTGGGCCCGGGGCGGCCCCTCCTCTGGCGTCGGGGACCCGCAAGCCGCCTCCCGGGAGGGTCCACCTGGCGGCGCTTAGCGGTAAATCCCCGAAAGCCCGGCAGAGCCGTGTTTTCGGTCAGACGGCGCCCCCTGCTGGCCGCCGGGAGACTGCGCCCCACCCGCCGGCCCTGCGGGTTAAGGCCGGTGCTCGGGCCTCGGATCCTGGTCAAGGGGCTGCTGGAGGCGGTTTCCAGGCGTCCGGCGTGAGCACGGTGGGCAGCGGAGGAACCGCAGGTCCCGCCCTGGGGCTCCCCTGTCCCCAGTGCGCCAGCCTCCAGGACTGGCCGGGGTGCCAGCCGCCGCAGCGCACGCACGGGGCCTTGGGCCCGCCTGGGCCTCTGGGCTCCTCCCCTCCCGGCCGGGTTGCGGGGTTGCGGGGGTGCGGCCGCCCTGCCCCGACCGCCGCGTTTACCTGCGGCTGCGCAGCTTCCCGGCTTCATCTTCAGGGTTAGCTGTGATCTGACGACCACCCCCGGGGTGGGCCTGCCGCCTGGTTCACCCCCCAGCAGCCGGGGTCCCTTCTGCCGCAATCTGGCCTGTGCCCGTCTGGGGCGTGGCCCGCGGGCGTCACGGAGCCCCTGCTGCAGCCGCCGGGTGGGAAGGGGCGGCCCGCGGCCCGGGGGCTCGGGGGAGCCAGGGGCAGGCCGGGTGGGCCTGGGGCCAGCCTCACAGCCTGACTGCAAGGGGCAGAGCCGCGCGCGGCGAGAGGGCACCGCGGGCAGCCCCGAGAAGCCCCCACTCCCCACGCCCGGAGTCAGGGTGTGATGAAAGACGGACGCCCAGGCAGCCGCTGCCCCAGGCCCGGGCGGAGACCCACACCAGCCACCCGGTCACAGACACCAGCTTTCCGGGCGGGGAGCAGGAGCTTCTCCGGACTTCCCACCTGCGGCCTTTCAGCTTCTGATGACTCCGCGTTCTCCCCAAACACCGCGGAGGGGCGGCGCCTCACCTAAGAGGCCGCAGGGCCAGTCGGACTCGGCGGAAAGACGCATAAAGAATACCGATTTCAAACCTCTTTGTGTGTTTTCTTTTCTTTTTTTCAAAGCTCATTGTTTTTACTGATTTTGTCTCATACCCCGCACTTGCTTCTGTGAGGTTTCCTAGGGGCAAAAGGTTGAATGAGGCCAGCACTCTGTTGTCCGGGATGGATGACTCGTCCGGGGCGGGGTGCCGGGGAGGCTGAGGGCAGCAGGACGGCCTGGACTCCGCAAGGCGGGGAAGGGGCTTGGCCGCTCCTTTGGGGCCACGCCGGGCCTGGCAGTTGCCGTGAGACCGCCCCGCCCCCGTGGTTTTTGCGGGTCTCTGGTGACCCTGCCCTGTGGCTGCTGCTTAGGTCATTTTAAGGGACACGTGTCTCCCTGTGCCTCTCGCCAGCTGCCTCCTTGGTCGTTGTCCCCAAAGCCCTCCATCGAGTGTCAGAGCCTCGGGACGGTGGCTCGGGCCTCTGACCGTCCACCTTCTCCGGCCAGCTCACTCCTCCCAGCGGGGAGGTGAAGGACGGCCCCCGATCCGCTTGAAAGAACCAGTTTCTGTTCACGTCGTGTCAGATGCTCCACGAAGCCACCACTCCCGCATCTGGACAGAACTTGACAGTTTACCAAACACCCTGCCCCCTTCCCCGCACCCCACCAGCAGCCCCGCGCCAGGCGATTCTACGGTGAGGAGAAATAAAGAAAAAAAAACAGCTTTACTGGGATACAACCCACGTACTACACAGTTCACCCACTTAAAGTGTATGATTCAGCGGTTTTTAGTATATTCACAGGGTCTTGCGTCCGTCACCACCGTCTATTTCAGGACACGTTCATGGCCCCAAAGACCCGAATCCATCAGCCACCAGGCCCGCTCCTTCTCCTCCGCGAAGCCCATGGCAACCGGCAGCCCGCCTTCTGTCTCTGTGGAGTTGCCAGTCCCGGGCCTTTCGTGTAAATGGACTCATACCGCGTGTGGCCTTTTGCGACCGGCTTCTCTCAGCGAGCGTGTTTCCAGGGTCACCCACGTCGCAGGAGAGGTTTGAACGCCATCTGAGCTGCGGGCTGGTGGCCGCGGGGCGGGATGTGTGAAAGTCCTCGGCACCGACCGTCTCCCGACCCCGGGCCCCCCAGCTGCGCCCTCGCCCCGTGGAGGAGGTGCCCACCCAGCAGCCCCGTGGGGCGCCTTGGAGGCAAGGCCCGGACGCAGCGACGTGAGTTTCTCTCCCCAGACTGATGCCTTGGCTCGCGGCAGCCGTTGACCTGGAGCCATGACGGGGGCAGCTGAGTCCCCGGAAAAACTCAGGGAGGGGGCTTCCCAGAGTCCTGGCGCCGGTGCCTCAGCCCAGACGCCCCCCCCCCTCCCGGCCTTCCCTGCCCTGCTCTCCGTCACCACCGGATCCCCGCCGACCCGATCTCTTGCCGCGTGAGGCGCCAGCAGCTCCCAGTCCCCTGCGGGATGGAGTCCCCGAGCCTTGGGGCCGGGCTGCCCCGCGCTGTCCACGGTACCATCCAGCGGGGCTGCACGGACGCCGGCGAGGCGGGGTGCTCCAGTTTCCGTGCCTGTGCCTTGGCCACCCGCCCGCCCAGAACACCCTCCCCTCCCACAGGCCCGAACCTACCTCCTCCGGGGCGGTCTTCCTGACACCCCCCCGGACCAGACGCCCTCCTGTCGCGGTTCATAGGAACGACGAGCTGGGTCATCGGCCCCTCCGAGGACACTGCCTGCCTCCCCGGGTGCAGACCCGGAGCCTCTAAATTCCTCCGAAAATGTTAGAAGACTTCCGTACAGGAAAGCAATTCTAAATTTCCTAAATAAATCGTGGGTGAACCATCCAGATACGTATTTTGTTTTTTCCCTCCTTGATATCTGATTTTATCACATTTGCGGTCAGTGACTCGTGCTCATATGTGCGACGGGAGTTTTATTGGGCAGTCAAAATTATGCGCATATATATGCACTATATATACGTATACTTCCTGTCTATGTCCCATGTATATCAAACATACTGTGTTGTTGGACTTCTTTATACCCTTATTTTCTGTGGGTGTGTTTGTCTGAAAGATGCCGAAAGAGGTAGGATAAAGTCTTTACCACGTTATTGAACACGTCAGACAAAAACTGACAGATGGCGGGGTGGGGGGCTCTGACCGCCTCCCCTGAAGTCGTTCTACTGGGTACGTTCAGATTCGTCTGAAAAATGTGTTCCCTAAAGACATTAGTATGGTTACTTATTTCTTGAAACTTGGTTTAGACTCAGCATGTGGTCAATTAAAAATTTTTGGTACACTTTTTTATTTTAATGGGCAGTTTTAAAGTTTACAGAAAAGCAGGAGGTACAGAGTTCCCACACCCCCCTTTTCCACACCCCACCCTCTGCTTCTCTTGCCTTTGACAGCTTGCCCCCCACCCCGTGCTGCATTTTTTGTTACGATTGATGAGCCCGTATCGACACATTATTATTTTTAGTGTTGCTTGTCAGGGCGCACCTGCTGCATACGGAAGTTCCCAGGCTAGGGGTGGAATCGGAGCTGCAGCTGCTGGGACCCGACCGTGACTGCGACCCACACTGCAGCTTGTGGCAATGCCAGATCCTTAACCCACGGAGCGAGGCAAGGGATGGACTCTGTGTCCTCATGGATACTAGCCGGGTTCTCAGCCTGCTGAAGGCTTAGCAGGTGTAGGGTGAGTGGGGGGCGCTGCGTGGCAGGGGCTGCCTGGGGAGGGTCACGGAGAGCTCTACCCTGGCTCCTCAGCGGTGCCCATGGGGGGACAGCTTGGGTGGCCAGGCCTGGGGGGAGGGGGCCACCCACACCGGCTCCCTGACTGGGGGCGGCCACTTAGGGGCAGTTCTCCTTCTGGCCGCCAGGGGGCAGCAGACCCCCGGGTTTGTGTGGTCAGCAGCCGATGCCAAGGGAGATATGTGGGCAGTGAGCCCGGGGTGTGAGAGTGTCCTTGGCTGCCCTTGGGCGAGACCGCGAGCCGGGGACCCTTTGGCGTAAGCGGGGTGCCGCAGGAGGGCAGTCAGTGCTGGGTTCCGCACAGCAGTCCAGACGGAGGGGGGATGGGGCCTCCTGGGGTGGGGGGACCGGGTCTGCCGTCCCCACCTCTGGCCCCCGGCAGATGCAGCAGGCCATCTCCTGCCCATCTGCAGCCTTGGGGTCACCGTGAGCTCCAGAGGAGGACCGGGGTCACCAGCTGCAGGTCTGGGCCTGGGAGGGGCACCTCAGAGCTGGGAGGCCAGTGGGGGGCATGGGGTTTGTGGGACACCTGCTGGTGCCAGAGGGAAGGCGGGCCTGGCTGCAGCGAGGGTCTAGGCCCAGGCGGCTGAGCAGCATTGGGCCAGGAGGCACAGGCCACGGAGGACAGTGGTCAGAGTCCAGGGCCCTGGCAGCTCACGCTGGGCGCCCACCCTCTCCTCAACCATCACTGGGTGAACCGAGGCCCATTGGGCACCTGCCTCTCGGGGGCCATGGGCTTAGGCGAGTCTGAGGACCAGAGCCGTGCGCACCGCCAGCCCCACGGACTCAGGGTGGTCAGTCCAGCTGGGGAGACCGCGGCTGAGCCCGGCCGTCTGGAAGGGCCTTGCTCGTCCACGGGCCTCCTGAGTGCAAGGCCGGCCAAGGCCGAGAGGCCGCTGGAAAGACCGCGGGGGCCTCACACCCTGCTTGTCCCCCTCGCCTTAGCCCCTCAGCCCTGGACATGTCACTTCGGACTTTGGTCTGAGCCCTGACACCACGGCACACGTCCAGTGCAGGGACCTGGCGCTGGGCCGCTGGTCCCGACGGCCTGGGGGCACCTCGTCCTGGTCGCACATGCAGTCGGACGCCCTCCTGGCATCGGAGTCCCCCCTCCGGCACCGGGACACGCAGCCCCACTTTGCTGTCGATCCGAGCCCGCGTCCGGAGCCCTGTGGTCACCTTGCCGCTGCTCTGCTGGCCGGGCCGCCTTCGCTCTCAGGCAGGTGTGGCCCCAGGAGAAGGGGCTGCGGGCCGACAGCCCTTGCAGCCTCCGCTCTCTTGGTCCTGGCAGTTTGGGTGGCCGACCGCTCCCACACCCAGCTGCCGGGGTGAGCACCCAGCCATCAGGACCTCGCCCACCTCCCACGGAAGACCCGGCTCCGCCTAGTCCAGCGAGGGCCAGCCCCTGGCCTGTGCCGAGCCTGCCCGGGAGGCCAGTCCCCAGAGCCCCCCAGTCTAGGCTGATCACCTACCTGTGGGCCCCCTCCTTCTGGCACAACCTGCAGGCCCCCCAAGCCAGCCTGGAAAGCGGCAGTGAGAAGACGAAGAGTCACGCAGCTGGGTTAGTTCCAGGAAGGCTTCCTGGAGGAGGCTGTGTTGGGTGGCGTCCTGTTGGAGCAGAGGGCTGCTGTCCTGCCATGGACTGGCCCACGTTGGGGCTGCAAGCTGTCCCCCCGTCACTCTCCTTGCCACCCCTCCCTGCTCCCTGGGGTCAAGAGCTGGACAGATCTGCCTCTTGGCCCTTCCGCTCAGTTTCAGCGTTGGCCCCTAACCCCAACCCCGCTGGCACGGGGGGGATCCTTCCACCATGACTGCCCCCTGCTGGGTCCGTCCTGGTGAAGGGTCAGGGTCACTTCAGCTCTGCTTAATGACGAGGGAATGAGGGCTGTGTGTGCCACGGCCACCAGAACCTTCCCGCTTGCGTCAGCGGCCTGCCGTCATGGGTGCCGGCCAGGAGGAGGTGCGGCCCGATGCCCCTGGGCCGGGCCGGCCGCCCGCACCTTCGCGGCCAGAGGAGGCCAGAGCCGCTCCCCGCGGTGGCGCCACCTGGTGGGGGTGGCAGATAGTTGCAGCTGATCTGGCCCCAAGTTTGGAAATCGGGCAAATATGAGTGATTTTAAAAAACGGGGTGGGAGCCTGAAATTATTTCACATTTTCCACATGAGGGGAGGCGCTAGAACAATGTGAAAATTAGAGAGTTCATCATAAGAATGTTAATTAGCTGAAACGCCCCATATCTCCTTATGAGACTGAAAGGGTGCTGGGTCCACGGCTGTGGGGTCCCTGAGCCCCAGGGACCACCCCCTGGACCGTGGCTCTGGTGTCCCGTCACTGCTGGAATGCTGTCCAGGGCCGGCCGCAGTCTTGTCCTGGTGTCACTGGTGGCAGGGCCCTGTCCTGTGGGAAGCAGACCCCTGTCCCCCTGTGGCTAGAAGCTCGGCCAAGCGGAGGCTGCATGCCGCTGTCACTAGGGTTTCATCAGTGAGAAGTGCTGGAAAGGCTTGCAGCCCAAACCCGTCCGGTACCCAGGGCCTGGCCCCGCCTGTGACTCAGCACCCCAGCAGTACGGTAAATTTTGCAGCCGCTGCTTGGCTGTGCTGACGGACACCCCGATTTATGGCGCCTTCCCCTTCGGCAGAAGACTCACTCTGGGGGGAGGTCAGGCTCTCCCGCTTTTCCTAAGTTTCTGCGCGTTTGTGCGGTGGGGGCTCATCCCCCCACCGAGACAGCGACGCGGGAAGGGCCGCGTGTCCAGTCGCACCCGCGTGCAGGCAGACGGAGTTAACTCAGTGCCACTGAATCGGGCTTACAGTTAGCGGGGCCGCTGGCGCCCTGGGGGGACGTGGGGTGCGTCAGCTGCAGCACCGCCACCCACGCACCCACCCACCCCCGCTCCGGGGCTCCCCTGCCAGACCGCCCCAAAGTGGCATGACATGAAGGCGCTCTTTCACGACAGCAGGATTCCTGTTTTTCTCTGCCCTCCTCTCCTTGTGCTGCGTCCCCGATGGGAAGGGCTTGGGTACACCCCCAACTCTGGAACCACCCTGAGGCCCGGCCACCGTCCTTTCCTTGGACAAGGTGTGTGGGTGTCGTGACAGAGCCGCAGCTCAGCCCCGAACCTCCACAGCCCCCCGGGAGCTCTGCTCAGGGCGCCCCCTCCTCAAAGGGCCTCGGGCGCCTACCAGGTACGGGTGTGGACGCAGGGGCTGGCCGGGCTGGCTCCTTCCAGCCTGGCCCCGGGGTGTGGGGCGCGGGACGGGGTCTGCTGTCCTCTGGCCCCACGGTGGCACCTGCCCCTCTCTTCCCCAGCAGGCTGGGCCCCACGCTCTGTGCGCAGCCGCCGCGGGCCGGGGACCCTCCTTCCCAAAGTGACCTCTGCATTTGAAGAAGCTTGACTCTCAGGGTGAGCAGGGACCCGGGTCCCGTGGAAGCAGCCGCCCTGCTTAGAGCGGAGGCACCGGCAGCCGCGGGTGGCCTCTCTGCCTGTGGTTCCGTCCTGGCGGAGGCGGGGAAGCCAGACGCCTCAGACTCCCCAGGCCTTTCATACCTTTTTCTGCAGTTCAGGCTCCGGGCCGTGCCTGCCCTCCCGCCTGGGCCTCAGGAGGCGTGTAGGTCCCACCACGTGCAGTCTGCTCGCTGGACGTGGCGCCCAAGGGCCGCAGCTTGCGGGTGTGGGGCTGCCCAGGCCGGGGACAGGCACGGCCTGGAGTTGGGGGTGCCTGTCCCTCCACAAAAGCCCCCTGGCCTGGGTTCTGCTGGACCAGGGGCAGCGGTCAGACCCGTTCGTCCCCCAGTGAGTCCCCACTCGGGGCGCTGGGGGGCCTTGCAGGCCGGGGTCAGGCTGCCGACAGGTCCAGGTAGCCGGTTTGGGTGCAGCAGCCGAGGCACCAGAGTGGGGGAAGGTGGGGCCGATGGCAGCCCCCCGAGTGGCTCCCGGGCGCCCCTCCAAGGAGTGGGAGGGACACACCATGTGTCAGCCCGGTGGGCGGGGCTTCCTAGGCTGCACCCCCACGGGGACGCGGGGTGCCCCTGCTTCCTCTCTTGTCTTCCTCGTCCGCAGGTTCCCAGGGGCGTCAGGGAGAGTGAGGGGGCATCTGGGGGCTGCAGACCCAGCCCCTACCCCGCCCTGCCTCCCCCTCCCTCCGCTCTGGGGAAGGGCTGCATCTGTGCTCTACTTAACTAGGGCCTTGGCTCCGGGTTCCCAGGAGCCAGCGGGGGACTGAGGACACCATGGGCTGTCCTGTCACGGTCTCAGGCTGCAAAGAACAGCTACTTAGACACCCGATCGGAAATTATCACATGCTTATTTATGAAGTGGTGGCTAGTCACAGGCAGTGGGGTGGCCAAAGTGCAGATGCAGTTTTCAGACTGTGCTTTTGAGTTGGGTCATTGGCCAGAAATAAATAACTCTCCTTCCCCAGCCCCACCCTGTGCCGTTTCACGGGGGGTGGGGAGGAGCGCGGAGGGAGGGGGGAGGCTGGAACGGAGGTGCCCGGGCGGCTGGCTCCGCAGGTCACACAGTCCCGAGCGCCACGGTCCTGCGGCTGGAGGCAGGACGGCCACACCCAGGCCTTCCTCTGCTCCGTTCCGCTCCGGGGCTCAGAAATCGGGAGATACCTTCAGACCAGAGGGGAGCTGTGTGCGCTGTCAGGGCAGAGGCCACCCCTGCACGGGAACACGGTAAACTCAAGGAGGCGTAAACACACTCAGAAGTGAGATCACAAACGAGGCTCAGGGGTTGTGGTTCGGATAAAATATGGATTTTATGCAATTGAACACCCTTTGGTTTGAGAGTAAAATTCCACGAACCGGCTCAGCATCTCCCCCCACCCCGGGTCACTCAGCTTGGTCACGGTCGCTTTCTCCGCCAGCATCTTAATGACGTCAGTGGCGGGGGTGGGGCAGTCCTCAGCCAAGTTTCGTGAATAACAAGGCTGCCTCCCCCGCTCCACAGCTCACGGAGGGTGTTCCCCAGGCTGCTGGCCGCGTCCCCTCCGAGCCACGTGCTGCTGGACGTGGGTGATGGCGCCCGCCTGGTCTGGTATCATGCAGGTGCCCCCTCCCCCGGAGGACCGAGTCGCAGTTCACTCAGGACGCGCGAGAGCAGAGTCCCCCGCGGGCCTGCCGCCCGCTCCTGCACTGTCCCCGCCGCCCCGCTTCCCTGCCGATCTGAGCCGCATTTCTGCCCCTCGTCACTTTCTCCCCCAAGACGCACGCAGTTACAGGCGTGAGCGACAGCCGTGTCTGGGACGCGTGGCTGTTCGGGGAAGTGTTCGGTTTCTGGGTTAACGTGGCGCATTTAGGACCCGAGGGCTACAAAGCAGCATTTATAGAGCAGCGCACACCTGCGGCCTCGTTTCTGTTTCGCTCCCAGCGGCCCAGGGACAGAAACTGGGGTTTGCAGCTCGGTTGGCTCTGTAGGCGCGCGTGTCCGTTTTAAACCCGGCAACCCCACTGCTCTGCCAGCCGCGAAGCTTCCAGAAGGTATGGGTTCATGACAGCTCTGCCTTTTCTGTGCCAAACGCACAGAGGCTGCCAGGCCCTGACCTGGAGACAGGCCTCCAGGGGGCCACTGACCTGGGCACCGCGGCCACCTCCAGGCGCTGGCTCTTTGGCACCACCCACGCCCTGCCCGAGGCAGTGTCACCCTGCGGGCGCTGCCTGGGTGTGTCAGAGGGAGAGGAAAGTCGTTTGCCAGCTCGTCATTTTACAGTTCATTATTTAATTACCCTAATTTCCAGTTTCACCGAATTTAGCATCAAAAAAAAAAATCTGTGATTGCTGCGTCGGAAAGCAATAATACAATTAACTTATCGAGGGCTGACTTTAAGTCGGTTGGCTGCAAAGGCACGACCCTGGGGACCGTGCTGGGGACGCGACGTGACAGGAACCCCAGGGCCCAGCGGCAGGTGTGTGCACCCCACCCCCGCAAGCTCCCCAGGAGCAGGATTTAGGGGGGTTTCTCCCAGCCGAGGGCTCTCCGAACTCCGGGCTTCGGTTCCGGTTCCGGGCTTCGGTTCCGGTCTCACTTGCGACACGACTCCCCACCTTCCTCTCTTCTCCCCGCCCCTTCTCCCGCCCCTTCTCCCGCCCCTTTCCCCGCCCCTTCTCCCCACCTCCCTCTCTTTTCCCCGCCGCTTCTCCCCGCCCAGTGCCCCTCCAGCTGTGTGGTCTCCGCCGACTGTCCCCTGCACCCCGGCAGCAGCCGGACACACGTGGTCGCCCGCGGGGAAGCCCCAGCCTGGGTGTCCAGGTGCCGTGGGGCGGGCGGTGCCAGCGAGAAGTCCCGTGGCTGGCTGGCCTCCGTCACGAGCCGCGAGCTGGCACGCGGGCCCGAGGCAGTGCCGTGAACCACGTGTTAGCACGGACTGTCCAGCAAGGTCCTCGGCCACAGAGACAGGGACACTCTCCTCCAGGCAGGACGCTCCACAGAGGTCACCTTCCGGGAGCCGGGCGAGGGCACAGCCCTGCCACCCAGGCGCCCCTGCTGCCCTCTGGACTTGCCTGGGGCCCGGCGTCGGCAGCCTGGCTCACCTGTTTCAGACAATAGCGCTTCCCCGTGGGCCTCCGAGAGCCGGCTGGACTTGGACGGTGGTCCGGGGGCTGGCCTCCTGTCCAGCAGGGGGCGCCGGGCGGGGCTGGAGGCCTCTCCAGCAAGGGTCCTGCCTGTGGCTGTAGGAAGCCCACCCCCTCCGGAGCGGCACGTGAGGCTCGGGGCCTCAGGGTGCTCCCCGCGCCTGTGCTCAGCCCCCGCTGGGAGCGGCCCGGTGGGTGATGCAAATCCTCGTGACCAGAGCCCCATCTGCCCTGGCCGTGTGCCCCAGCCGTGCGGACGGCGGCTCCCTCCTCGCAGCTCTGGGAGGGGCCGCGAGTCCCGCCATCCGGGGCAGCCTCCTCCGGTCCCTGCATGTCCACGTCGTCACTGCAGCTCCTGGAGGCTGCTGGTTCCCGGGTGGGACGACCCTGCCACCATCGTGGTCGTCCCCAGAGCAACAGGCCAGTGCGCTGGGCAAAGGGCTCTGAGCATGCCTGGGGGGGCCGGGGCTGGGCGCTTGATGGCAGGCGCTCAGCCCGGCCTCTGCGTGGTGCGACATCCGCGTATTTGGATTGCTTGAGACCACCAGGTCAGGAAGCTCGCGCTGTGGCTCAGCGGGAACGCGCCGACTAATTTCCATGAGGACGCGGGTTCGATCCCTGGCCTTGCTCAGTGGGTTAAGGGTCCTGCGTTGCTGTGGCTGTGGTGTAGGCCGGCGGCTGTAGCTCTGATTCGACCCCTAGCCTGGGAACCTCCATATGCTGGGATGCGGTGACCCCCCATCCCCCAAAAGATAACGAGATCAGGCATAAAGAAGAGAGCAAGCAGGCGAGGTGCTTTACTGAGGGGTCCGAGACCCACGTGGGGGAGAACGTCTGAACGGCGGCCACCGGACAGGAGCCTGCCTGCTCGTCCCCGACGCGGGCTGAGCCACAGACCGCGAGGAGGCGGCCGCCAGCCTCTGCGCACTTTCCCGTCCCCACCCACCAGCCCAGAGCTCTGCCCCCAGGGCGCCCCCTCCGGGCCCTGCCACCGGCACCTCCTGCGCCCAGACGGCCCGGCGCCCTTGTCTCCTGGTCCACCCGAGGTGGGCTGAGACGGGCCGCTGCTGCAGGAAGTCGCCCGCGGCCCCGGGAGGCCATCTGTCCCCTGTGGGGACCCTCCGAGTCTCCGCGTCGCGCCCCCCACTCTCGTGCCCCTCCGCCTGGTCTCCGCCCGAGGGCCACAGGCTCCTTGGGGGCCTCCAGGTGCCACCTTCTCAGGACCATCCGACTCAAAGCCGCAGCCTCCCCTGGGCTGGGACCTGGGGAGCCCGCGGACGGCGGCTTCTCCCTCCGCCGAGTCTCCGGTGACTAAACACTCACCGACACGCAGAAACGTTTGTGACAGAGTGAGTTCTCCGACAAGGGACCAGCCGGCTGGATCCCTGGGGGCCCGTGTGGAAAGGGGCCGGAGAGGGACGGGAAGCTGCCCCAGGCACGGACACGAGGGGGCTCCCCTGGGGGGCCGTGGGCTTGGGGCGCCCCCTGGGAGAGACGCAGGAGGGCTGGAAGACAGCCCCACCCCATCCACCCCCTGCTGGGCCCTGCTGGCCGAGCCTGCCCAAGCCAGAGTGGAGGCAGTCCCGCCCCGGAGCCCGGCCCGGCCCCCAGCCCCCAGGGCGCTGGCTGCTCGGAGACCCCCACCCCGGGGAGCCGGCAACCCCCACCCTGGGTCCCTGATCTCCGGTGGGCCAGCCCCGGAGTCTCTGCGCCCCCACCATGTCCTGTGAGTGCGTTTTGGACGCGGGCCCAGGTAAATTAATTAGAGCTTCTGAAAACAGTTTGCGACAGGTGTCCTCTGACACAGCGCGACTGGTGCGAAGGCCAGGCGGGCCGGGAGCCACGGCAGCCAAGGGACACGCGTGTCCCTGAGCGCCCGGGGGATGAGGACACTCCGGCCAGGCTGCCTGGCTAATTAGATTCCCATCAGCGCCGGGGGACCTGCTGAGGCAGCATCTGATCTCAAGCAGCCGTGCCAGCTCTGCCCTGGGCCTTCCAGAGAGACGCGGCTGTGCCGGGCGTCCCGGGCGGGCTCAAGTGTCCTCTGAGCCCCAGGAGGCTGCGCCCCTGCCCGCGTGTCCACCCCACGCGGCCCCGCCCGCCCTGCTCACCCGGCTTCTCACCTCTGTCCACCACGTGGCAGAGGAAGGCCACCCAGGCAGCACTCGGGCGAGATGGCCTCATGTCCCCAGTCCTGGCCCGGGCATCCGCCCTCGCCGTGCTCCAGTCGGTGCTGCTCCGAGAGTGGCTGGGCCTCGGGAACTGCGCGTTTTCCTTGTCCAAATACAGGCTTTCGTTGCTCCAAATGGACTCTGGAAGGGGCCGGAAGTCAGAGCTCGTTGCCTCCGCGGTGTGTGGACGCCCTCTTTCTGTCCCCACGTGTCCCTGGCCCCTCCCCGCATGGATGCCGCACCTGTGCCTGGACCTGGCTGTGCTGGTCGCATTCGTGCTGGACGCCGGCCCCTCTCCTGTCCAGTGTCCTGATTTGTTCGCTGCGGTGCTCAGGGCATCGTTGTCCCCAACGGGGCCTGGTGCACAGCAGGCTGACAGCGGAAGTCAGGCGCGGGGCAGCGAGCTGGGGGGTCCGGGGCTCTGCGAGGGTGTGGGCTCTGAGCTGAGCCCCTGCCGCTGGCTCCGCGGGGCGGGCCACTGGCTGCTCCCTCCGCCTGGACAGAGCGGGCGGTGGAAAACCTTGGGGCGGGGTCTTTGCGGCCCAGCGTGGCCGAGGAGGTGGAGGGGGCCCTAGGGCGTCACGGGCAGGGCTCCCTCGAAGCAGAGCCTGGATGATGACTTGGGGGACACGAAATCGAGGGGCCTCGGGGAGGCCTGTAGGTTAGGAGGGGCGTCGGCAGGACCGGGGTGGGGGGTGGAGGGCTCTGGGACCGGAAGTGCCCCAGGTGGAGGCTGGGGCTGACCCGGGAGTGTCCAGGCTGGCGACTCCTGCAGCCGGCAGCCGCGGTCACTCTCGTGCCCGGCGACCACGCTGCTGAGTGACACACCGTGACCAGCGTCCCCGCGGGACACCCCCGCCAGGCCGAGGGGAGGCACTGCCTTTCCTTTCGGGGGACAGAGCCCCCCCGCTGATCTCTGCATCTCTGCGGGCTTTTCTCCTGCACCGTCAGTGGCCCAGAGGCCCGCCCTCGGACCCACGGCTTAGCAGGGCCTGAAAGTTCCACTTGCTGGGCTGGTCGCACCCCTCCCGCGGGTGGGCACAGGCTCAAGGACGCCCCTCCAGCGGCCTGAGCTCCGCTACTCCACGGCGCAGGGCCGTCTGGGTCCCGCACCACCTCCGAGCCGCCCTCTGTAGGTCTGGCGGCCACACGCCTGTGCGGCCTCCCGGCACAACCAAGGGCCTCTATTTTGTTTGGAAAAAGCTGATTATCATCGATAACCTTATCTAATTAGTCTCATTTGCTGACACAAGCCTTTAACTGTGTGACACAAGCCTTTCCAGCCTCTAACTGAGCAATTAGACATATCTGCATATGCAAATGAGCTCGGCGACCGGGATGTCAGTCTTCAGCCTGACCCCTGGGCGGGGACGTGTTCTCCTCGGGGAGACCAGCATAGAGTAATTTATTAACTTACATCCACACGGAACCTCATTTAGGGCCAGCCACTCCCCTGTTTGTTTGCATAAACCCGCCCCGTGTGGAGGAAGCGCCTAGGGGATCTGGCGCCCGGGGTCCCCGAGAGCCTCCCACTGGGCGGGTCCCCCCAGCCCCTGGTTGGGGGCTTCCTGGGCCCTCCTGGCTCCCAGTTCCGCTGCCCACACTCTGCTATAGGTGACAGGGGTGCCCAGGGCCTACCGCCTGGCCCAGGGTGTGCGGTGCGGCCCCCAGGGCGGTGAGCTCCCAACAGCCCTGCCGCCCACGGTCCCCACCCCCACCCCGTCCAGCCGGGGCGGCTGCCTCCCTCCTTGGGGGTGCGTGGGTGGGCCTCCCCAGCCTCCGACTCTTCCATGACCCGGCAGGGGAGCCCCGGTGACCGCCACCCTGCGCCTTCCAGATCCGTGGGGAGGGGACCTGGCCTGCAGGTGCTGAGGGCACTGGAGAGAAGGGCAGTCCTGGGGACAGAGCGCATCCGCGGGGCCCAGGCTCCTCCCTGGGCCCGACCCCCTCCCTGGGCCTGGCAGGTCCTGCAGGCAAAGAGGCAGAGCGTGAGGAATTTGGCTTGGCGGTGGAAGGAGCACGGCGCATTCCTGGCTTTCCAGAAGGCCTCTGCCGCCGCAGCCCCTCCACCCCCACCCTCCTGTTGCCATGGCAGCTGGCGGGTGGCGCTGACTGGAGCTGACAGCCTCCCAGCTGCGCTGGTCCCCTCCCTCCCCCGCCCCCCGCCCGGAGCGTCGTGGCGCGTGGCCAGCGGGGGCAGCAGCGAGCCAGCCGCTCTGCGGGGCGGGGACGGGGCCGGCTGGAAGCTGACCTGTACTTCAGGGTCTCCGCATCGTCCTCAGAGTGTAGAGGCCAGCGCCCCGCAGGGACGCAGCACCCCGCAGCAGGGGTGACGACCGTCTCTACAGCCCGCAGCCCTCGACCGGCTGGGGTTGGTCTCGGGGAAGCCGGTGGGACGGGCCGGTCCCAGCCCAGCGCCTGGTCCCAGCTCAGCTGCTTCGCCCACGGTGCTGTGGGGACCCAGGCGGGCACGGCCCCGCCAGGACCCTCGCTGTCTGCCCCACATTACGCCCGGGTTCCCTCACTCCTCAGTGGGGGCAGGAGTAAAGCAGCTTCTCCTCATGGCTTGGCCTTGACCGGAAGCAGCGTCTGGCCTGCAGGTCTGAGCCGGGACCGGGGGGCCCACGCCCTGCAGGTGGCACTTGGCCTGACCTGCTGTCTTCGTTTTTGAGTCCCTCCTCCCTGGCAGTTAATCTGACGTCTTAGCTGCGAGGCAGACAGGGTATTCCGGTGACCTTTCTAATTCAAGGGGTTCGTCTGGCGTCTGGTCTGGCGGAGGAAGGAAGATGCGGCGGGGGGGAGGAGCCCCGCGCAGCCTGCTTTGGGGAGGGAGGTGGCGCAGACTTTGTGGAGGCGCTGGGCGGGGGGACAGCGGCTTAACTGTCTTCCCTGGGGGCTGTGGTTCGGGGGCTCCAGCCCCGCTGTGGGGTCTGGGGCCCAGTTTTGGAAACAGGGGCCTCTGCAGAGGAGAGAAGGGTCTGCACCCCAAAGGAGGGGCCGCCTGCCAGCCGCCGCCGGCCAGCCGCCCCCTGCCCCATGTGCTGCGTGTTCGAAAGCCACGTGCATGTGTGTGAGGGCATGTGCAGGCGCTCACACGTACACCTGCACGTATGCAGGTGCATCACTGAGTGTTTTGTGCTGTGCGTGTGTGTGGTTTCTCCGTGTGCACATGTCGGTGAGTGTGCATGCGTGTGCATGTGTTCACGTCGTCACGTGTGTGCACAGGCATGCAAGCGCGTATAGGAGTGTGCATGCTTGTGCGTGAGCGCCACCTGGGGCATGGCACCACCTCCCTCGGTGCCCACAGCCATGTCCTCAGCGAGGGCCCAGCACGGCTGGCCGACGGTGCCTCCTGGTTGTTTGGTGGCAGATGACGCTGGGACCCGGGCTCCCTCTGCGTCAGAGCAGCAAGCGTGGGTCAGCGCCGGGCAGGGCTGGGCACCCACACAGGGGTCCGGTGTGCCGTGGGGGCCTTGGATCTTGAGAAGGTTCTGTTTTGCGGCGGGGGCTTCAGCCTCACACCTTACATGCCGGGTGACTCTGCTGCCGAGACAGGAGTGTGGTGGCCAGCCCTGCAGAGTGGAGAGGACGGCGGGTGGGGGCAGGGCTGGAGGTCGCTGTGGCCACACTCTGGACAGGAAGCTTCTGGAAGCCGCTTTCAGGGGCGACACCAGCCCTGCCCCCACCCGCCAGGGGAGACCTGCACCTTTTGGGGAATATTTGCTTTCAGCCTCTGGGTTGGCTTAAATTCACGATGACTTCCTGCAGAAAGGGACAGAAATCCTGGGCAGGCCCCACTTTCCTGACGCAGAAATGTTCCTGTTGCATTTTCCGCGAGGACTTCCTGCTGCCGGGGGGCTCACACCCACGGGCTGTTTGTCTTGTCAAAACTCGCTCACATGCCCTCGGCTCCCATTTCGGTTTTGCTAACAGTGATGATGAGAAACTTTTTCTGAAGGGGCCACGCCCGGGGCATGCGAAGTTCCCGCATGTCGTCAGGGATCGAACCCGCACGACAGCTGCAACCAGAGCCACGGAGGCGACAACGTCAGGTCCCTAACCCATTGCGCCACCAGGGAGCTCAGAGAAAAGATTTTTAAATACGTGTTGTTCCCCAAATGTGGGCGGCCTCGTTGTGGAGCCTGAGGCATCTCCCCGTCAGGTGCTGAACAGAAACAGCTTCCGGTTTTAACAGATTTGTTTTTTAAAAACAGCCCCCACAGCCGGCTCTCTCTGCCCCGTGTTTCTGGCGCCTGCCTAGCAAAGCCGGGTCGTGTATCTGACGGCCACAGGGAGGCACCAGCCACTGAAGGAATCATAACTGTTCTTTCCCAAGACGGTTCCAAGGGCGTGCGGCCAGTTCAGTGGAAAATCCACCCGCGAGCAAGACCTTGCCCCCCGTCGGCCCGCGGGGAGGAGCGGGTCTTCCCAGCTGCGGGCGTGGCGCAGGAGGCGGGCAGCTTTGGAGCCCGACCCACGTTTCGGTCCCTGTTTGGCATCAATGCCCCCCACCCCGCCCCGCCGCCAGTAGGTGTGTCCGCCCACGGGCCGCTGCGCATGCAGCTGCTCAGGGCGCCCGTCGCCGCCCCCGCAGGCTCCGCCCAGCCCTGCGGGGTGGCCGCTCCGCCCCGGCTCCCTGTGCCGCCACCGCTGTCTCCGCCGCCGAGCCGGCTGATGGTCCAGGATCCGCTGAGGCTGCGTGGCCTCGAAGCGAAGACGCGAAAACGGGCGCCTTGGTGTCTTCTGCCAAGCCGTGAATTCCTCCCTAAACTGTCAGAACCGAAGTAATTTTAGAAGCTATTGTTCATCACAGGCTCAATTTTTCATGGTTAAAAACAAGCCCTAAACAGGCGTCAGAGGAGGCTGAATGAGCCTGCTCACCGCAAGGATGGGGGGCCGGGGGCCAGACAGAAATAGAGACGCGGCACAGCGCGCCCGCAGCAGCCCCCGCACCCCAGCGGCTGCTCCAGCCGTGGCCGCGCGCCCTGGCCTTCGGCCCGGAGCCTGGCAGGCGGTGACACCTGCTGGGCTGCTGGGCTGCCCTTGTCCTGACCGCCCGAGAGGTGGGACACGGGTCCTGCTTGACGGTCAGGCCACGTGCAGCCGCTTCCCTGCTGCCGAACCCGCGTCCCCAGGCCTCTTTCTGCTGCTGGGCTTTTGTCCAGCCTGGAGCTGCGCCCGCACGCGACTCTGCGGCCAGGGTGGGGCGGTCCCTCAGGCTGTGTCACGGGGCCAGGCCACCTCCTCTTCCGCCGCGATGGTGCCTGAGTCGGATTTGCCCCCTCTCCTCACTTGGAAATGTGTTTCGGGGTGAATCTCGTGAGAGTAAAGCAGCTCTGCTCCCGTGTGCGGTGCTGGGCTGGGAGCCGCCTCCCCGGGGAGCCGGCCGCAGGGCTGACCCCGAGTGTCCTCAGGCAGCTCCGGGACCTGGGCTGCCTTGGGCCTCAGAGTTCACCGGCGCTGGGGTGTGGATCTGTCGGAGTGCGACCAGAGCCATCTTGCTGGCTTTCTGCTGGTGGCTGGCTCTGC
>PVHT021183547.1:177533-220801 GCA_004024745.2 Catagonus wagneri
TCTCCCGGGAAGGGGCTCCAGTCCAGACCCTCCTTGGACCCCACACGACGAGGCACACGGGTCCCAGAATGTTCTGGGGGGGCTGGGACCGCCGCTTCCCTGGGCTCTCTGCTACCTTGTGTGGGAGACACATGCTCAGCTTCAAGACCCCTTTCAGCTGCATTTTTTGCTCAGACTGGACAACGCTAAACACTGTCTGAAGCTTTGAACCAGAGGTCAAGTCACGCACTTGACGTGTTCTCTGCTACCCCGGGTCAAGGGCTGTTTCCCCCGCTCATTTGTCCAGGCCGAGGTCCTTCTATCTCGGTAAAGTTAGCACCTTCCTTTATCTCGGCTTTGGGACACAAGGGCCAGGGTGTCCTTTAGGAAAAGGATGGATTTGACCTAATGGTGCTGTGACCTTGCGGGCAAGGCATGGTCAGAAATTGCAGAATTTAAGGTTTTCAGAGTTTGTGCAGGATGTCGGTAAGTAGCAGTTTGGCTTTGCCCTCTGGGGGCGCGAGCCAGAGCAGTCACCAGTCTGCGGGTCACAGGCATGACTGCAGGGACAGGGCCACCTGGAGGGGCTGGGCAGTGGTCCCTCTTCGAGCCTGAGCGAGCAGGCTTGTTCTCGGGACAGGATGGTCCGTCGGCCCTGAGCCCCCCGACATCCGTCAGACAAGTCTTGAACTGGGGCCCTTGCCGTGAGGGAGCCGCTGCACTGGCCCTTCTCAAGGAGCACGTGTCCAGCTCGGACCCCTGCCGGCACCAGCACTGCTGCTGCCATGACGGTCGCTCAGCTCAGGCTCTGCAAAGCCGGGACGGAACACGTCACACACTAGTGAAGGGTCCCTGCCTCCAGGGACTCAGACGTTCTCAGCGGGTGTGGGGGGACAGCGGGGGGGCTGGGCGCAGCCCCTCCCCGTGGGGCTTAGGGCGAGGCGGGGCGCCCAAGGGAAGGGCCCCTGGCCCAACCACGTCAGGACCGCCAGGACGCAGGGGCATGGTGGGAGGCGTCGGAGGGGAGCGGGGCAGCGGGAAGGGCTCCCGGGACAGCGACAGCGGGCCCGGACTTGGCAGAGGTGGGGGCGAGGCTTGCGGGAAAGAGGCCTCTGGAGCGCTGCTGCCACCTGCTCCTGGCCTGAGAGGCCGGGGCGGGTGGAGGGGCCGCGGCGCCCCCCTCACCGAATCCCCGGTGCCCGAGGCGGTTCCCTGACTTGGTCGCCACCCGCCACCTGCTCTCTCCTCCCGCGGTCGGGGCTGGTGGAGGGGACGAAGGGGTGCGGGCTCCCGTCCAGCCACACCTCTTGCTGGAGGTGACGGTGGAGTGCCCATTGTGTGCGGGGCTGGCGCCGACCGTGGGCCTGTCCGCTCCCACGTCTGCTCGTCTTCACCCGCGCCCTCCCTGCGCCCCCAGCCCCCTCCACGCGGCAAGGAAGGTGGCTCTAACGCAAGAGCCAGACCCCCACGGGGATGCGACGGCCCAGCTCCCCCTCCTCTCCGCCCCCCGGCCCCCGGGCCCCATGTCCCACCACCCTGCGACCCCCGCTTCCCGGGAGCCCAGAGGCACCGCGGCCTCCAGGTGGGCAGCACAGAGGGACGGTCCCGCAGAAGGAGTGGCCGGGGCGTCCGCGCGTCAGGGCTGGCAGCTTCACCCTTTCCTGCCCCAGAGCGGCTCCCGGGAGGAAGGAAGGGGTTTTCCAGGATGAGCCCGTTTCTGGGGGTCAGGAAGCAGGGGTCCCCGTCCGGGGCGTGGGAGGTCGGACCCCGGAGGGCAGGCACCGCCCTCTGAAGGAAGGACAGACAGAGGCCTGTATGGTCAGAGCGGGACGGGGGATGGAGGGGGCCCGCGGGCACTCAGGGTGGACCCTGGTGGGGGGCGGCCTGGGAGCGTCAGATTCCTGGGGGCAGGGGGGAGCTGACTGCCCCCGACCCGGGCAGAGGCCCCCAGGCCCTGGGCCCACCTGCCCGGGGCTGTTCCCTCCACCCAGCTGCTCAGCCCTGCGGCCGCGGAGTGGAGAGGCCAGCCCGCCGGTCCCCAGCTGCGCCTGCAGCGGTGATGAGGGAGCAAAGAGCCGGCCCTCAGCTGGGAGGGGCCAGGAGGGGCCGGGAGCGGGGGCCCAGGAGCCGGGAGTCGGCAGAGCCTCGTTCGGACTAAGTGTCGGTAATCACAGACCGTAAGGGTCGGGGGCCAGCTGACCCGCCAGGACAAGTGGCCGGGCCCAGAAACCGCAGCAACAAGGTGTGAAGGAACCTCCGGCCGGCCACCACCACCACCCGGGCATCACCTCCGCGGGCTCACAGACGTGGCGCCAAGGCCCTCCCGGAGGCGGGACGAGGGGGGGCCGCCTTTCCCTGCACGTGGCGGCTCGGGGCGGGGCGCAGGGGCTCTGCCCGCTCCAGGCACCCACACTAAGCGCATTTCGTCCGGTCCGACCAGGGTCTCTGGGCTTCTAGAGACTGAAGGTTAGAGGCCGGTTAAAATGATGGCCCAGGGATTCCCCTGCTCCCCCAGGGAGCTGAGCTGTGGTCAGGCGCAGGCCGCGGAGGAGGGAGGAGGGAGGGTCCCTGCCCAGCCGTTGGCAGGGCTGCTGCAGCCGTCCTGCCTCACTTCCCACTGCAGAGGGCTGGGCCCTGTGCCCACTGTCCCCGGGGCACCGAGCTGGCCTGGGCCACGGTTCTCAGTGCTGGGGCCCGGCCAGGGCGCGGCTTGGGCCCGGCGGCACTCTCCGCGGCGCTGAAGCCACAAGGTTCCAGCCTGGAGAGCTCTGAGCGGGCTTCACGGGCCTTGACTCCGCGCGGTCTGCGTTACGGTCCTGCTGCGAGTCTTTGGGACAGCGGTCTCCCTTCTGACCTTGCCCAGACCTGAGACGTGGCGCCACGTCCCAGACCCCTCCCCACGGCAGTTCCCCGGAGTGATGGAGGCACCCCCCGCCCCGGCCCGGAGAAAATGCTCCGTAATGGCAAGTGGCTCTGTCGTCACATGGGGAGTCCCAGCCAGGTCTTCGGGGAGGTCTGGGCTTCTGGAAACTTCCCTTCTCAGGGACAGACAGCCTCGCATCCCCAAGGCAGGGGCTGACCTGTCACCTGCCCGGTGGCGGGCGGGGGAGCTAGTGCATGAGAGTGACGGAGTGGAGGGGCCCTGGCGTGTGTGTGCGGGGGACGCGGCCCGAGCGCCACAGACCAGCCGCCGCTGACCTCAGGGCAGTGCCGAGGAGGCCTGGGTGACAAAACGCAAGACAAGCAGGATGGGACCGCCGTCACAGTGGGGGCCGGGCCAGCCGGAAGCTGATGGGCGAATGCCACCCTGTCCTTTCGCTCAGCCCTCCTGGAGGCGTGCCATGCCCAGGACGCCACGGCCTGGGCAGCGCCGCTCCGAGACGGGCCTGCGTGCCTGGGGGCTCACCCGCTGCGAGCCCAGGCCCACCGTATGTCAGGACAAGGGGGTGCAGCGAAGGCCCTGCCTGCCGGCGCCCCGCGGCCCGCGCCCTGGTGCATGTCGCGGTGGGGGGGCTCGCAGCGTGGCCGGAGGGACCTGGCGGTGCCGGGGGTGAGGCTGGTCAGGGACGAGCCTGCTCCCTGGTCGCCCCGACGTTCCGGGTCCGGGGGCCCACCGTGTCCCCCAGGTCGCGGCTGCTGTCGCAGAGAGGGCGCGGCAGTGCCGCCAGGACCCGCTGGGAGGGCCCGGGGCCACCGAGAGGGAGGGCGGCCTGTGGGAGGCCCCCGAGCCCAGGACCCTCTCTGCCAGCTTAGGAGTCCAAGGGGGATCCATCCAGGGGCCGCGATTTCTCTGACAAACGTCAAAATATGTAAACACCCAACCCCTTTCCTTCAGCCACCAAAACAAATGGAAAACACGTTTATCAGCATAGAGACGAGTTTAGTCCAATCAGCGGTGTGAAAATTCGCCGCGGGAAGTGCACCGAGCTGGGGAGTCACCGGCTGCATAATGCGGCCGGGTCTCTGCTGCCGGCCTGGCGGCCACGTGGCTCTCCCCGCGGCCCCACAGCCCGTCTTTTCCTTTGTAGGGGCTCTGAGTGGGGACCACCAGACAGCCCCTCAAACCCCCAGTGAATGGGCTCACGGGCTCCTCGGCCGGGGCGGGGGGTGCAGACCCGCAAGGTCTAAGCAAGACCGCTTCCCGGGGATGTGGGCCTGAGATGCTCGGACAGCATGGGGCAGGCGGGCTCCGGCGGGCACAGGAAGGGCCCTCCAGGGTGACCCCAAGGCGGTGGAGTGCTGAAAGGGCGAGCTGTCACCTGCGGGGCCCGTCCACGGCAGGCAGGGCTGTGGGGGCCGCAACGCACGGGGAGCCAGGCCCTGTGTGCAGACTGCTCCCCCGCAACGTCCCCAGTTTCCCACGAAGACGTCCCCAAGCAACCCCGGGGCCAGCCTCTCTCTGCTTCGCCAAACGGCCCGTGTCAGGCTGGCGGATCCGCTTTGTCTGGGCTGGGCGGGGGCGCTTCTGCGCATCCCGGCCCCCCCCTCGGAGCCGCCCTCCCTCCCGGAGGCCACCTGACTGTCCTGATTCCAGGAGCAGCGGAGGGTGGGCGGCCCGGGGTGGGCGCTGGAACGGCCCAGTCTGACCGGCTGTCCCGCCGGCTGCGTCCCAGGGTCTAAGGGGCAGGGATCTGAGGTCCGCGCTAAGGCCAGGGAGGTGCCCCCCCCCCGGGCAGGTGGTCCCCTGCTCTCGCCCGCAGAGACCCGGGCCATCGGCACAGGGAGCCAGGCCGGCGTCCCGGTTCTCGAGTGGCCTGTGGCCATCCGGCCAGGCTGTGGATACCGCAGACAGCCTGCGCCCACGTGGGGAGAAGACCCCATCCTGGGGTTGCCCCTGGTCTCCTGTCCCCCAGCTCTGCAGGCCCCGGGAGGTCACCTCCACACTGCGACACTGCTGCTGCCGGGATCTGGCGGCCCCACACCCACGGCCCGCGGATCCCACCAGCTAGAGGCCCCGTTTCCTCCAGGCCAGGGATTTCTCCCCTCTGAGGCGAAGAAGCTGCTGGCCCAGCCCGGCCCGGAGCGCTCTCCTGATTCCACTGCGAGCTTCGCTGATAAACTGGTTAAGGCGTGTGCCTGCCGGTGTGCTTATCGTCCCCTCCCGCTGTCACGTGTGTCGTTAAGGACAGGCTTCCCTTCTAATCTCAGGGCCTTTCAGTCTCTCTCAGCCTCGCGGTGCTCCCTGTAAGCCTCTGTGCCCCGCGTGTGTCCCCACGTGTCCCTGCGTGTGTCCCTGTGCATCTGTGCCTGTGCCCCACGTGTGTCTGCGTGTATCTTTGTGCCCCTAGATTGTGGGGTTTGCACGTGTCTACGTGTGTGTTTGTTCCAACCACACAGAACAGCACCTGCCTTTTCGAAGCCAGAAGGCAGTGTGGCGGCCTGAGTGTCCCCTCTGGCGCCCGTGGGGGCAGGACTGCAGTGGTCACTGACCCGGGTCCCCGGGGAGCAAAGGCAGGAGTGGCTGAGGACAGTTCAGCTGTGACCTGAGGTTCTACGGATGGGTCGTGGGTCGTCCAGCTGGGCTTCGGGTGGTTGGAAGCACAGGGCTGCTGGGCGGGGGGCCCTCTGAGAAGGTGGGTGTCCACGCCTTCTGCTTAAGAGGCGGAGGGCGGGTGTCCCCTGCGGTGTGGAGGAGGGCGGTCTCCTGTCACGGGCACCTTCCTCCTGCGTCCCCAGCAGCCCGGGACAGCGGAGGTCAGCAGCCCTCAGGACGTGAGCCGGGGGGGTGCTCCTGGCCCCTCACCCTTAGGTCCGGGGGGAGGAAAAGCCAGCCGGGCAAAGCTCGGAGCAGGGGCAGCGGTGTCGTGTTGCCGCCATGAAGTGCTTCGGGGACGCTGGGCCCCAGGCGTGAGCCTGACAGGAGGGCCAGGGACGGGAGGCCGGTGCCCGTGGGCCCGGAGCTGTCGGGGCCTCAGCCGGGCACACCGACAGCGGCTCTTTGGGGTCAGCACTGGGGCCTTCGCGGGTCTGTAAACACCAGCAGCCCCGACGAGTAATCGGTTAGTAAGGACCGTGCAATTGCAGGGTAATCACACGCTTATTTTTTGCAAATTAAAGTGTTATATGTGATCGGACAGTTACGCAGGGCAATCGTACACCGATTCACACGGTAACTTCGGGAACCATCAGAGGGTCCACAGGACGCGAGGCGCGTCACTACCGCGTGATTCAATGTCAACGCGCGGGAGGGCTGCTCACCCCGTCCCGTGACCCCCCCCAGGCGACGCCGCTGACCCCAGGGTGGCTCCCGCCGGCCTTGCGGGCGGGACTCAGCCCGATGCGGCCGGTTTTCCGGGAACGTTGCTCCTTCCTTTTCCCCTGGACGTGGCACGGCCGGCTGCCCTCTGGGACGCCGAGGCGGGGACCCCGAGGAGCCGGCCCGGCTCTTCCCCTGCTGTCCTCAGCCGTGCCTCTCGCACTGGTGGCCGGATGGCGACCCAGCAGGGACCCGACTCCGTGTGGGCGCCCCTGCCGGTGCCTGCAGAGGGGCGGGCTCGGGTCAGGCCAGTGTCCCCGTGTGGACCCGTCCTCTGTCCACTGACCCACGAACCTCGCCCCCCAGGTGGGCGCTGCCGCGGTCGGGGGGACCCTCTGCCCGCAGCCCTCTCCCTCTGCACCTTGGCCACCTCCCCCAAGAGGCCCCAGGCGGGTGCCGAGCGACCCCCGCTGAGGGTCCCCTCCTGTGTCCTCAGCCCTGAGGCTCCGTGCCAATCAAACTCGGAGCGCGGCCGGGGCGGCTTGGCCACCACACCGCAGCAGCTCAAAGGCCCGCTTCAGAGCCGCCCCGGTAACCCAGTCGTGATGAAAAAGGCACGGAGAAAAGGTCGCTATTGTTCTAAATGAGACTCACCGCTTCCTTTCTGTCGGGGACGCAGGCGGGGGACACCTTGGCAGCGAGAGGAAAAGGTTGGCGTGCGAGCCCGGGGGCAGGTGACGGCAGCCACAGCATGGGGGACCACACCGCGGGTTGTCCCCGGTGGCCTCTGCTACGAGTCAGCCCACGTGGAGGCGTCGCGAAGCTCCCGGCCGGGCGGGTGGGGCCTGTCCGGTGCCGTGCGGGGCAGGGGCCTCTGGGATGGAAGGCGGGGGCCGCAGGGGAGGCGGCAGAACCCCCGGCCCTCCCCGTGCCCCCCTCAGCGTGGAGTGGGGCGCAGGGCAGGACGGGGTCGGGGAAAGCTGGGAACTGTGCCCACGCGGCCCCTGGCACATGGCGGGCGAGCCCATCTGACTCGGAACTGCAGGAGCCGGTGACCTGGTCCTGAGAGAGGCTCCTGACTCGTCGTCGCGTTCTGAGGCCACGTGGCGGACGGCTTTAGGAGGGTCGGTCGCCTTGAGTGGCGGGAGAAGGCTGGGCCCGGAAGCCGGCTGGCTCCCAGGTGAGCCTGACAGGAAAACTTGCAGGTTAGTGAAGGGCTCACGACAGGTGCCTGGGGTCAGTGCGATGGCCTTGCAGTGTGGACGCCCGGAGCCCTGCAGGAGCTGTTTGGGGTATCCTGGAGCAAGCCTGTCCTTGCCGCCGTCTGCAGCCTCCGTTCCTTCCTGATTCTGGGAGATGAGGTGCCGCAGAAACAGAGGGGCGGGCCTGGAAAGGGTGGCTCGGGAACAGCCTTCGGGTCACAGCTGCTTAGGTTTCTTTCTGGAAATAAAGGCATGCCCCGTGCAACAGCAGCAGGTGTGTTTTCTCGGTTTTCTGCTTTACTCTGAGGAGAGCAAAACCGGTATCTGGGCGTCTGGTTCTAACCAAATTGTAACACGGAGGCAGGCTGGTGACGGGAGCTCACAGGGCGTCCAAGACGCTGATATGAATCAGACCCAAGGGCCAGGGCGAGCTGGGGAACCTGGTGACACAGGCCGTTAGGGGGACACAGAAACCAGCCCAGTGCCACACGTCTCAGGTCCAACACGGCAGAGTCAAACCAGACCAGGTGCTGGGAGCCAGCGACCCGCCGGACAGCGCGAGCCAGAGCCTGGGTCGCCCCCCAGCCCTGCCCCCCCTTTCCGCATCAGGTCAGAGGCAAAGGACGGATTCAAGCCAAGCTTCTTTTAGAGGGCAACCACCCCCCGCCACACACACGGGTCTCTGAGCGACTGACAGCAGGACCCGCTTTTCGGAATGCAGCCCTCCCTAAACCCCACAGGGACTGGCGGCTCCGCTCTTGTCCCCAGGGAGGCCGGGGCGTCCCAGCGTCTCTGCTTCTCCCGCCATCACGCTGCCGCCATGTGCACAGGAGAGATGACAGCACGTCCACACAGGGGTGTGGACTCATGAGAGCCGAAATCGAAACAACCAGAACATCCATCCGTGGATGAAGCGTAAGCGAGATGTGGTCCCTCCGGGTGGGGGAGCGGCTCAGCCTTAGAGGGGAGAGAAGCAGCGCCCACGGCCCAGGGACGCAGACCCAGGCCCCCATACCGTGGGACAGGCCGGCAGGGAGCAGGTCAGCCGGCGCGGGGCTGGGAGGGGTGGTGGCGGAAGGCTGGGGTGACAGGAATGTCCTAGAATGGACTGCGGTGATGGCTGCTCGGCCCCGTGACTCGAACACTTGAAACGGGTCATCGTGTGGCCGGGGGTGATCATTTCTGCAAACACGCTGACCGGGAGGAGCTCAGTCCGCCGCAAAAAGACCAAGAGAAGCTCCCACGTCACCGACGGCGGGGCGGCCGAGGTGGGCTGGCCGCAGCAGGTGGGCTCGGGGCAGCGCCGCCCGGCAGGTCCTCCCCCGCCTGGCCTGGACGGGGCTTTGCTGCCCCTGACGCTGGGCTCAGACCTCAGACGCTGTCCATGTCCGCTCCCCAAGGAGACGCCTGGCCCTGTATGGGGGGCGGGCTTGGCAGCCTCCTCCCAGCAGCTTCCTCGGGCTTGGGGCTGCCATTGTGTCCCTGCCTCGCGACGAGCCTCGTGTCCATCCCTGTGTGCCCAGCCCGGACGGATGGAGGGGCTGCCGAAGCTGGACGGAGGGACGCTGCCTCTGTGCGCACACCGTGGGCTGCAGTGGATCTTGGGGTGAGGCCAAGGGCCCCACGCAGAGAAGGCAGTCTGAGGGCGGGGGCGGGATCAGATGGGGCCTGCAGGGGTGGGGGGCTTCCCGTGGCTCCTCCGCTCCCGACCCGGGGGACCCCTGAAAGGCCCACCCAGAGCCCCTCCCACAACCAGACTGAGGGTTCCTGGACCCAGGGCGGGAGGGGTCTGCCTGGGCCCTCCAGCCCCCAGTGGGAGAGGGGGCCCGCGAGCTCAGAGGCTGTCTATCGACAGGTGGGGCACACCCGCCTTGCCTGGCCGGGCCGTGGCGCTCAGACTCTCAAAGCATATTTGTTAAACGCAGCGTATAGCTCATGATTAGATTTTAATTTCAATACACTTTGTTAAAAATAGATCGGCTCTCAGCAAGAGCAGGGCTGGGGCCGCAGGAAGGGGCTTTAAACGGCTCGCTCGTCTTTGGAATATTAATAGCATGGGAAATGTTATTAGAATAATTTTTCATCATGAATAATAAATTAATAGAACACTTTGCCGCAGCCACGTGACACCCGGTAGCGGACTGGCTGTGGGCGGACGGCAGGGCCGCCTGGGCTGCGGAGGGACAGGTGTTGACGGGGACGGGCCCTCAGAGCGTCTCGGTCCAGGTCGGGCCTTGGGGTCAAATGCTGAGGCCCTTTGGAGCTGAATGAATGAGCCCTGGACTCCAGACCAGCGTGGCCAGCTGCTGATTTCCTACGAAAATGCTGGAAAGAGTGTGCAATCCTGGGGCTGCGGTAACAGCACCCCAGTCGGGTGGGTGTGTATTTTGTTCCTCTCCACATGCTCTGCTGGTTTCTCTAAGGCCTTTTTTCTCCTTAGCAAACCTCAGGAAACTTTCAAGTCACCAAAGACTTGGAGAAATTGAGCACAGGAGGCGGTTAAAGATCACGGGGCTGTCTCGGGGGCTCCTGGGCCTCTCTGCCGCTCAGATGCCCAAGGTCAGACCCCTGCCTCACCTGCCTGAGGTGGAAACTGCCCACGGGACCCCACGATGGCAGGTCACAGGTGCAAGAGCGCCAGGTCATCCTGCTGTGCGCGATCCCGGGACAGAGCCGCTCACTGGCTCAGCTCGAGCGAGGGCCCCTCCTGGCCAGTCAGCTACGGCCAGAGCAGACGGAGTGTGGAGCTGACCTTGAAGGTGGAGTGAGATGTGAGCTGACCTTGAAGGTGGAGTGAGACATGGGGGTGACCTTGAAGGTGGAGCTGTGACGTGGGATTGACCTTGAAGGTGGAGTGAAATGTGGGGGTGACCTTGAAGGTGGAGTGAGATGTGGGGGTGACCTTGACGGTGGAGTGAGATGTGGGGGTGACCTTGAGGAACCCCTGCACGTGGAGTGTTGAGAGAGGCTTGTCTGCCTCCGGGCGGATGTGAGTGTGAGTGAGGCTAGTGGGAGCTTCAGGAAGGTTTTGAGGACTGTGCCTTTTCAAGAGTGAGCTGAAAAGTTTGGCCTGAGGACGGGGGCCCCTGGTGGCACCCTAGGAGTAGCTGTGTCCTGAGCACCAGGCTATGACTCCCTCTGGGACCGTCCCCGAGACTCACAGGGAGAGCTCAGGCCTGTAGTTCTGGGAGGCGGGGTCTCAGTGGACGGGGCGACCGTGGCCGTCGGGGGGAGCCGGATAAGAGGGCCCTGCACCTGCTGAGCCGGCAGGAGGCGGGCGTGGCTCTCGCGGGAGTGGGAGTGGATGGCAGGCTTGCCACCCCTGGTCCACTTCCCGCAGATGCCTGCCAGCAGTGTCCCCAGAATGGCCAACAGAGGTGTCAGCCTGGACGTTGGACACTTTCTTTCTTGCAGTCACAGGTGCACACACCCCAGTGGGAGTGCGTGTGTGAATTAGAGCGTGCGTGTGAGTACATGTCAGTGCACGCACACGTGTCACGGTGGCATCCTGGCTGCCGGCCGGTAAGGGGGCTCACCACGCGTCCTGGTGCGAGCCCAGCTCCCCCCGGTCTGCGTGCCGCACGTCGCCTGTGCAGACGCGCGTGTGCCCAGCATGGGCTTCATCGCCTCGCATCCTCTTCTGCAGTGTCTTCCCTGCAGCCGACAATCATGTTCCAGAGAGCCTGGAGCGGGGGCGGGAGGTCACAGCAATCCAGCAGCTGAAATTACAGGTGTAGACGCGTCGGCAGTGGAAACAGTCTCTATAAAATTAAAGTATTTAGAGGTTTTCCTCTAATTTCAAATTGTGCAAATCCCGTTTTCCATGCCGCGGCAGCGCCGGCGGTAATTGCCAGGTTACCCGGCGGCTCGACGTGCCGCCGCGCCCGAGGGCCTTCTCTCCTCGGGGCTCCCTCGTCGCCCAGCGCACGGCTGTCCTGGAGACCAGCCTGGGGACCGGGCAGGCCCGTCCTCGAGGAGGACCCTGAGTGGCAGAGGCCAGCAGAGCTGCACACACAGGCCCGGCAGAAGTGGTTCCATTCCAGACACGTGTTCATTGGCCCTGCAGCGGCCGCAGGCGGGGCGCGCGGGGCGCACGGGGCCCCCGGGGCCGGGAGGTCCAGGGCGGCCGCGGGCAGAGCCCAGATGGGCCCAGACGCCTGCTATGAGCTGGGGACCCCGAGAGCCGAGCCTCTCCAGCTCAGTGTGCCTGAGAGCCCCCAGGCCCCACGTTAGGGTGTAGACTGTGACGCCTAAGGCGCGGTTCTGCGTTTCTGGCAGCTCCAGGGATGCGTGGCAGGAACTCCAGGAGTGGTCATGGACTGAGGTCCCGCCGGGTCGCGCTGTCCCTGGAGACCCACACGAGCCGGGCACGGCTGTGCAACGCATCACGTGCCAGCTGCCGCTGGGGACCTCCGTTGGCTGCCCCTCTTGGAGGGGGTGGCCGGGACGACCTGGGCCCCAAGCCCTGCAGTCAGGCTCGCCTGCCCGGGAGCCCGGCCCTGCGGTTGGCTTCCGGCCATCAGCTCTTGGGGGAGGACCTGGTTGCAGAGCTCTGTCCCCACGCCGTGGGCACTGTCACTTAATTTCAGTGTAACTGATGCCGAATTGGGTACCCAGGCCCCTGTGAAATGCCTAATGAATTCACCGTGATTCACGATGCCCCAAGCCTGGGAGAGTGGCCAGTCAGAGCCGCCGCTCCTGACAAGCTTAAGTGGGCCAGGGGCGCCCGCAGAACCAGACCAGCCCGTCCGCGGCCCCGGCCCCCAGCCCATGTGCTCAAGCTGTGTTCTGCGGGGCAGGGCACCGGGCGGGGGAGCGGGTTCCTAGTAAGTAGGAGAGATGAGGGGGGAGGGGGGCTTTGTGGGCGGGGCCGGGGAGGGGACTTCTTCTCCCACGCCCGCTCCGGAGTCGGGGGCTGTGGGCGGGGGGGCAGCGTCTGCTGCTGTGGCCCGACCCCTCTGCAGTGGGGATTCCCTGCTCTGGGGCTGGGGGTGAGGGTGCTTGGTTTACATGTCAAAGGCTCCACCAGGGAGGGAGTTCCCATCCTGGCTCAGTGGTTAACAAATCCAGCTAGTATCCATGAGGTTGCGGGTTCAATCCCTGGCCTCACTCAGTGGGTTAAGGACCCGGCGTTGCCGTGAGCTGTGGTATAGGTCACAGATGCGGCTCGGATCTGCTTTGTTGTGGCTCTGGCTCCGATGAGACATCTAGCCTGGGAACCTCCATCTGCCGCGGATGCGCAGCCCTAAAAAGACAAAAAAATAAAAGCCCCCACTAGGGTTTGGACACCAGTGTGGGCACGGAGCCCTGGTCCAGCGAGACCCTGCTCTGGGTGGTCGGGGGCTGCCTGGCGGCAGGAAGGGCCCCCTCTGAGGAGGTGGGGATGCATGTCGGGGGTCCCGTCCTCTCCGCGGAGGGTCAGGGCGGGCTCGAGCTCAGCACTCAGGGCTCGGGGAGGGTGGGGCCTCCAGCGAAACTGTGTCCCTTGTGCCCCCCAGGGACGTGGAAACAGGGCCACCCCCATCAGGTGACACTGGTGCTGCCCACGACCCTCAGGGCTGGCCAGAGGCCCGCCCTGACCCTGCCAGCCAGAGTCACCCCCCTGTGGGAGCAGAAACAGGAGGCGGGTGAGCGAGAGCTCCTGGGACGGGGACAGGCAAGGGCTGGGCGGTCACCTCCACTGACGACAGGAAACCTTACCCGCCTCGCTGCTCTGTTTGCTCCGGACCAGGGAACCCGGCCAGCTGCTGCTGGTGATCAGCACCCCGGCCAGTGGCTCATGGCGGCCACACCGCGAGCCGGTGAGATTTCACTGGGAAAAGGCCTGGGCCCGGCAGGTGGGTCGCACGGAGGCGAGCCTTGCCAGAAGCAGCTGCAGACCCAGCATTTGCGAAGCTTTTCTGAAGCCCTGGGACCTCGCTTAGGCACCCGACGGGGGAGGCAGGGGCCTGTGCTAAAGGCCGGGCCGTGGCGGCAGCACCTTTGCGCAGCCTCCTCCAAAGCCGCCCCTACCCGGCCCGGGTCGGGAGACCACGCTCCCTCCGCCCGAACCCCACAGTGAAAACAGACCCACAGAGACCACGGATAGAAAAGTAAGTTGTTTTTTGTATTTTTTCAGGGCCGCACTCACAGCATATGGAGGTTCCCAGGCTAGGGGTCGAATCCGAGCTGTAGCCCCGGCCACCAGAGCTCACGGCATCACTGGATCCGTAACCCACTGAGCAAGCCCAGGGGTCAAACCCACATCCTCATGGATGCTAGGGGACCAACCCGCTGAGCCACGACGGGAGTTCCCTGTCCGCCATCTCTCGATCCCCTGCCCTGAGCACCTGCGGGTGCGCGTGGGGCTGGGCCTGACCACACGGGGTGCCTCGCCCCCGGCCCCACAGGGCACCCCTGCTCCCTCCTCTCCCGTGAGAGCGGTCCCGCCGGGGGCTGCGCAGCAAGGGCCTTGCTGTGAGGGATCCAGGCCGGGTGGGGGGTGCAGCGTAGGGACAGGACCAGAGACGAGGATGGCACAAGGGCCGTGGGGACAGCAGAGCAGCCCGGGGCAGCTCAGCGAGGGAGAGGACGGACTGGTGAGGGGGTCCCAGTGCAGCCAAGGTACAAAGGCTGCGACAGCAGGGGGCGGGGCCGAGGAGAGGGCGCCCGAAGGAGCGCCTCGGGGCTCTGTGTCCCCCAGTGGCAGCTGTCCCACCCAGAGTTTACTGACTCTCCAGGGGCACTGGTTCGGCAGGTCCCCAGTAGCCACTCCCCAGGCGGCAAGGCTGAGGCTGGGGGCGGGCGGATGTCCGGTGCCAGCCCGACCCCACCTCCTGGCCTGCTCTGCTCTTCGGCCCGGGAGCCGCTGGTCAGGAGGGGCCTGGCCTGTCAGAGGTGGCCTGTCCCAGGTGAGCAGGGCTCAAGATGGAGCGGAGGGCCCGCAGGCCAGGTGCCCTCTGCCCCCAGGCGAGTCCAGCCAGCTCAGAATCAGGAAGAGCTGCGGGGCGAGGGCAGCAGTGCTGAGACCCCCTGCGGCACAGACCTCAGCTGGCCCTGACTGCACACGTCTCCGTCAGCCGGGAGGTGCCGGGGGGCGTCCCGGCCTCTGCGTCTCCCCACACGGATGGGCCGCGCTGACCCTCCTCGGCCTTGTTTTACCCAGGACGCCCTTGACCTCCGCCTGCCTGTCCCCCATCTTTTGAAAGCGATTACCCATGAAGCTAAAACGGCTCTAAAAAATAAAATCTTTCTAAGGAAGCGATGAGCGAGATGCAGGTTTCAGAATTTTAACATCACTTGTGAGCGGGCGGGTTGAGGCAGGGTCTCCGCATTTCTTTCCAGCAGAATTTTTCTTTTCTCTTTTGAAGCAAAAGGTGCCGTGATCACCTTTGAGATATTTTTGTTACTGGGCGGCCGGGACTTTCACCCGAATAATGACGCTTTGGAACATAAAATTGCTTCCGAATCGGAGTCAAAGGAATGAGGCGGGAGCGCCCAGGAGACGCCGGCCTGTCTTCAGGAAGAAAGCTGGGCCGGTGGGCTAAGCCCACAGCTCGTGTGCCGCCCGAAGGGCGTCGCGGTGGGGTGGGGTGGGGGCGCGTGAAACGGGGCCGGGCCTCACCGCTGGGGATGGAGGCTCTGGACCTGCCCGCGGGTTTGGGTCCCCCCGGGCGGAGGCACACGCAGACACCTGCGCACACAGGCCTTCAGGACAAGGGCAGTGCTGGGTGACTGCGGGTGGGGGAGGGACACGGGGCCTCTGGGACCCAGCGTAGCCGGCTCTGGGCAGTGCTGTCCCCTGAGGGCGGGGCACCCAGGTGCTCGCACCCCGAACCCCTGCCATCGAGCCGAGCCCGCTCCCGGCTCTCCGGGACTTTGGAGAGAGGCCTGGAGCAGAAACAGGGAAGGCAGGTGGGCGTCGGAGGCAGGGCTGCGGGTGGAGCCGACTGCGCCTGCTCCTCCCAGACTCAAACGAGCTGTGACAGTCCCCGCGCGTCTGCAGTCTGCGGGCGCGTCTGTGCACATCTCAGCAGCCGCAGCAGTGAGTGGGGTCTGGTTCCTCCCTCAGCAGATGCGAGCGGAGCACCCAGGAGGTGTGGGGTCCGTGGCCGGAGGCAGACCAGCCCCCCTGCCCCAGGCTCTGGTGTGTGACCCCCGTCCTCACGCAGCAGGCTGCCCGCAGGGGGCGTGGGGGTGCAGGAGGCAGGGACCAAGGGGCCGAGCAGAGTCGCTCTGCAAGCGGGGCCCAGGCGTGGCCGGTCTCTCAGCCGCTGGTTCTAGGCCGTGAGCTGGGAGCTGCCTACAAAAGGGGTGGTCGCAGGGCCAGCCCCCCGCCACTGAGAGCCGCCCCCTGGACCTGCCGGGGCTGGGCCCGGGGCCACCACCTCTGCGGGCAAAGCAGCAAGTGGCATCCAATCTGTCCCCCGTCCCTCTGTCCCTCTGTCCCCCTGTCTCTCCCCGTCCCTCTGTCCCTCTGGCCCAGGACTGGGCCCTGGCGGCGCCCCCGCCCGGCAGCGCCCTGAGCGTCACTTCCTCCCCCTCCACCCCAAGCTGAGCCAGGGCCTGCACCCCGCGTCCGCCCTGTGTGCTCATCACAAACAGAGGACCCGAAGTCTGCAGGCCCCGCCTCCTCCCCGTCTCCCCCCACCCCCGGTGGGCGTGGGGGTCAACGTGCGCGAGGCCTCAGAGGCTGTGGGCGGCTTGGTCCAGCGCCGCGTGGCCCGGCCGGGCGGGAGGAGCAGCTGAGCTGGAGGAGGGAGGGGCCGCGCCCAGGAGGGGCTCGGGCAGGTGCGGCCGGGGTCTCAGCCAGACAAGGAGACCGCCACCAGCCCGCGCATCAAATCAAGGTCCGCCCAGGCTGTGTGAACCCCCATCCTCGGGGGGAAGGGCTCGGAGCCCACGGCCCGCAAAGCCCGGGGAAGGAGGGCCGGCAGGAGCCCCTGGGCAAGGCCTTCTTGCAGGGTCGTCTCTGAAGGCCGGCTCCCCCTCCGAGCTGAGGGCAGAGACCCCCAGGAGGCCCTTCCCGCGGCCCTCAGCGCTGAGCCCCCCCCGGCTGCCGGCTCCATAAACCTCTCTGCCACACGGCGGCGAACCGCAGACCCAGGCCTGCCCGGAAGCCGCTCCAGGATTGAGTCTGTAATTGCCAAGAATTAATTTGCTAATTGCAGCCAACCTGCGCCCTTTTGTTTTATATCAATTAACAGAGTGATTACAAAAAGCCATCTCCTCAGCGGCTGCTCCCGGGCGGACTTGGCTGTGGAGCCAGGGAGGCGAGGCGCCCTTGGCGGTGCCTCCAGCACCAGGACCCGGGGTGGGGAGGCTGCCGGGGGACAGGGTCCTGGGCACTCACAGCCCTGCTCACGCCCCTCCTCCCTGCAGCCCTCAGGTTCGCTGAGTCCTTGCCTGCTTTGCGCCTGGGAAAGCTGCGTGGCCAGTGCTGCGCGGTCGCCGGGAGGGGCTGTCCCCTTCCCACGCCCCTCGCGGCCCCTGCTCTCACCTCCGGCCCCCGTCCTGGGTGCGCAGGCCCCGACAGCCGGCCTCCCGAGGGCCCACGAGCCATTTCACTGGGGTCTCAACGGCCCTGGGGGCGTCTTGATATCAAGTGAGCGCCTCTGGAGTTCCCGCCGTGGCTCAGCGGTTAGTGAACCCCAACTAGTATCCACGAGGATGTGGGTTTGATCCCCGGCCTCGCTCAGCGGGTCAAGGATGTGGCGTTGCCGTGAGCTGTGGTGCAGGTCGCAGACGTGGATCGGATCCTGCGTGGCTGTGGCTGTGGCTGTGGTGCAGGCCGGTGGCTACAGCGCTCATTCGACCCCTAGCCTGGGAACCTCTGTGTGCTGCGAGTGCGGACTTAGGAAGACAAAAATTAAAATAAAAAGAAATAAAATAAAAAGTTAGAGCCCCTGGGAGACCCCTCGAATGGCCCTGCTACCCGCGTCTCCGTGGCGGGTGCCCGTTTGGGGTGAAAGTGTGAATTCCACCCACCTCCTGACCGCTTGCTCGGCGGGTGGGGGCCGGCACTGAGCAGACCCCCACCCCGTCCCCCGCAGCCACCCCGACCAACTCTGAAATCCAGGGCTCCGGGAGTGTCCTCCGGCCTCCGGGGTTCCGGGCGTCCTGGGCTTGTGGCCGCCCCTCGCCCGCCTCCCGCTCCGCCGCCTTCACACGGACTTCTCCGTGGGCTCCCATTCTCCTCCCTTCCGTGAGGATGGAATTCGGGGCCCAGCCTGACCCATGCCTGCCTTGCTCGGAATCCTCAACCAGCCGCCGCGGCGGAGACCCTGTTTCAAGGTCCGGTCCGTTTTGAGGCTCAGGTGGACGTGAACTTGTGCCCGGGCCCCTCACCTCCAGGCGGCCGTCCTGTCCCAGCTCGACTGAAATTAGAGAAACAGCAGCTGCTTCCCGCAGTGGATGCCCCGCACTGCGTGGGACAGGCTCCCGCCCCGCGTTCCACCGTTTCCCTGAAGCTCCCAGTTTACAGGGCGCCCCGCGTTTCATCAGCCGCCCGGGCTCCCCAGCATCCTCGTTCAGCAGCAGGAGCAGCGTCTTCACCCAGAACCACGGCTGCAACAGGGCACATGGTCTGAGGCAGCGCTCCCGCCTCTTCCCTCCCAGGCACTCAGGCCCCCAACCCCGCGGCTGTCCCCGGACCCGGGTCACACCACGAGCACCGGGATCTGGGCGTGCGGCGCTCAGCGGCCTGTGGGGGTCGGCCAGGCAGGCCCCCTCCCAGGAGATTTAAAGCCCTGGCGGCCAAGAGCCAGGTGGAGCCTCCTGGGGACCCTCGGGCCTCGGCCGTGGCCCCGCGTATCCACAAGCCCGGCACAGACGCGGGTCAGGAGCGAGGCAAGGAGCACGGGGTGGGTGGACGCGGCCGGGACATGCGTGCTGAGATGCACAGCTGCTCGGACCTCGGCTGGACACAGCCTCGGCTGCCCGCGCCCGGCCGCCCCTGGCCCCCTCCTCCTCACGCTCCGGACACAGGAGGACAGGGTTTCGACCCAAGGCAAGCCCCCCCCCCCCCGGCCCCGGCATGGGGCTCCTGGGGGGGTGCTGTCCTGGCCTGCCCTCTCCCAGGTTTTGGGGTGACCTCAGCAGCCTCTTCATAATTCTTGGCTGCATATTTGCAAACCCTCATTTTCATATGCACATCATCTCATCTGCATATTCACAATCTCTCAGCTTCATATTTGCAACTTCTCATTTACATATTCACAAGTCCTTGTTTCCATATTCACCTGCTTTCGTCTGCATATTCACAAGCCCTCATCTCCATAGTCTTCTCATCTGCATGTTCGCAGGCAAGTACGCAGGTTTGGGTGAGACAGACAGGCTTCCTTGGAGGTGGCGTCCAGACGGCAACTCGGCTTCTTCTGATGCACTTTATAAAGGGCCCCTGAGACCTACCTGGCAGAGGCTGGTGGTTTCCGCAGGAAGAGCCAAGACCCTCAGCCCCTCGGCCCGTCAGTCCCGTGGGTCCCCCACCCTCCTCGCTGGGACCCGGTTTCCTGTTCAAAAGCTGGGCCGAGTGGGAGGCCACACGGCTGGTGGGGACCCAGGGGCTCCCTCGGTGTCTCCAGGGCCGCAGACAGGCCGCAAGGCCCCGGACACGTCCTCGGCCTGCAGGGCGCCGTCCCAGCCGGGCCCCTGAGGTGGCCCCCTCGCTCCACGCAGCCGTGGAGTCTCAACTGGCACTTTGTCTGCATTTACAGACATCGCCCCGGGAGAAGAGACGCAATTCTGTGAAATGAAGAAATTCAGTCACCAGCCTCCCTACCCGGGCCTCCTCGTGCTGGGAAGTCAGTTCGGCGTTTAATGAAGATGAGCTTGCGTCTCTAATGAGAATGAGATGGGGGTGTAATTGAAAATGTAGCCGAGAGAGATGGAGCCCACTGCAGGCTCGCGGGAGGGGCAGCGAGCGTGGCTGCTGAAATAATCGTTAAAGGGGCGGCACCGACCCGACCGCGGGCAGGCCCGATGGCCCAGGGCCCCAGGGCCCAACCGCCCTGCCTGCTGATCCGGCCGAGGAGGGAAGGGTCTCTGGGCTCGTGGGCCACCTTTGGGTGGGGTTAGCTGAGCATGCAAAGAAAGAAAAACCTCAGGTGTGTCCTCAGACGCCAGCTTGAGAATGTACTTCCCCCCTCGGGGACAGGCGGGCTGGGGCCCCCGTCACCGACGGGGCGAATTCCTCGCCAGCTCAAGGACCCTCAGCCAGTGGCCACGGGGCAGGGGACCCTCAGGCGGCAGAGGGACAGAGGCAAAGTGTTTCTGTCCAAACACCCCGACTAAATGGGGGCCGCCAGCTTCGTGTCCTCAGGGTGGCGAGCCGCCAGGTTCCTGCTGACCAGTTGGTCCTCGAGCCTCATCTTGCTGGGGAAAAAGGCCCAGGAACAGTGGAGTACTATACAGCACTGAAAAGAAATGAGCCTTCCAGCCACGAAGGAAAAAGGAGGAAACTTAAACGCCTATTACAAGTGAGTGAAGCCGAGCTGAAAAGACCACAGACTGTGATTCCAGCTACACGACGTTCTGGAAAAGGCAGAACCAGGAAGACAGTAAAAGAATCGGGGTGGGGGGGCAGCAGGCAGAGCCCAGGGCGGTTTAGGCCGTGGAGCCGCTCTGTGCGACACTGTGATGGCGGCTGCGTGTCATCATACGATTATCCAAACCCGCAGAATGCCGAGCGCAAGGCTGAGCCCTGGTGAGAACCGTGGGTCGACCAGATGTAAGAAGGCGCTGCACTGACGCACGTGGCAGACGAGGGTACCGCGCGGGCGGGACGGGTTTGCAGCGTCTGCTCAGTTCTCTCTCTGTAACCCTAAAACCGCTCTCAAAAATACAGTCTGTTGATTCAAACCAAAAGCACAGCAGACACAGCAGAAATGAAGGAATGATTCATTCGCGCCAGACAGAAGCTGGTCCCGAGAACCTCTGAACTGCGCTTGTGGGTGAACCAGACAAACTGTATCCACAGCAAACAGGGAGCCTGGGCCGCAGTCACAGCCGCTTGCGCGGACAAATACTTTGTCAAGTGAAAAATCTGTGAAAATCGCCAATCTTCCGTGTCCAAGCTTCTACGCTCCTAGCAAAGCGCTGAGGCCGCTTCACCCAGAGCCGGGCCCCGCCCCCACCGGCTCCCTGGCGGGGTGGGCCAGCTTCCTCCCAAAGGCTGGCTTTCTTCCCCAAAGAATCCACAGCGAACCGAATCCACTGAAGGACAGCCTGCCTGCGGGCAGAGGTGACAGCGCTCCACTTGCTTCAGTTCTCACGATTTTATTGTGAACTCTCGCGTCCCGGGAGAGTGTACGGCAAGTTTGCGCTTGGGAGCTTCCTGGTGGCTCAGTGGGTTAAGAATCTGGATGTTGTCACTGCAGCAACCCGGCCTAGGTTGTGGCTTGGGTTTGATCCCTGGCCTGGCAATTTCCACATGCCGGGGGTGGACAAAAAAAAAAAAAGTGTGCTTTAGAGCAGTTACAGATTAAACGCTCAGGGCCCTCTAGAGGCCTGGGGCCTGACGGTTCCACGGAGCCTGCGGTGCGTCTGCCGCCCGGGCAGGCTGAGACGTTTCCCTTCTCTCCCGGGTTTGCCGTGAAGCTTTGCAAATATAAGTGGATGTTTAATTTCATCAGATCTCCCGTGTGTCTGCGGAAGGAGTGAGACTTCCTCCCGGACACTGCCCCGTGCCGGCACGGGGACGGACTTTGCCCACTCGCTCCACCAGCCTCCTGACGTCCTCGGAGGTCCCGGCCACCGCTCTCTGGACCGCACCGCGGGGTCCCAAGAGATGGATGCCGAGCTCAGGGCCCGGTCAGGTGGCGCTGCCTGACCCGGACGCCAGCTCTGGGTCCCAAGCCCAGGAGGAAGATGAAGGCAGATTCCGCCCTTGAACCAAGGCCGAGGTCAAGCCCAGACGCTGTCACTGCGGCTCAAGGCCACTGCCCCTGCCGGTGCGAGCTGCCGTCCACAGGGCGGGGGCCCACCGAGCAGGGTCCCACGGCAGGTCTGGGCTGAGGGCCCCCCGGGCAGCAGAACGGCTTTCATCGTCTGTCGTCTGTCGAGACTTCCTGCGGGGCTGTGATCGCTGTCCCACCTCGTGACATCAAAATAGGCTGCTGTCCTGGGAAACAAAGGGCTTTGGGAGACGCGGCGTCGGGACCAGACAGCATGGAGAGAGCGCGGGGAGGGGGACATCTGTATGTCGGCGGACAATACCAGCCGTCCCCTCTTCCGGGCTGAAGCTTAAATTACGCCTCATGCAGACAGAAAGGATTTTTTTTGTGTGTGTGCAGGTGGGTTAATAAAAACCCATTGAAATGCAAAGCGAGGAAGGAGGCGGGCTCGGCTCAGGACTAGGATGGCTCCCTTGATCCTCTGGGCAAACGCGGGTCCAGCTCGCGCTGGACGAGGCTGGACCGCAGACCGAGGCGGCGGCCCGGTCTGCAAACGCAGATGTGCCTAAACCCTGGGTCGGGGAGTCTCCCCACCCCCACCCCATTTTGGAAAACATTAGCTCAAGGGTTGTTATTTTACCTCAAACAACTTTCCGCCTGCCCGACCTGCATTTTCCGCCCCTTCATGAGGCTGGGGGGCTTAGCGGAGGCTCGCCCCAGGCCTGCGTGGGGGATGAGCTCAGGCCTGCCTGGGGCTGTCAACCTGCTGGCCAGGCTGTGATGTGTCACCTGGGTTTAAGCCACAGTGGCCGGGTGGCCCTTCGGGGGTGGGGGCAGGGCCGCCGTCAGCCGCTGGAGGACAAACCAGAGCTGCAGCCCGATCCCCGCCCCTCACGGGTGTGGACACAACCCAGCACGACCCGCTCAGGCTGGGCTGGGCGCGGGCACAAGGCCTCTGCTGCACGCGCTCGGCTGCCTTCTTTTGCTCAGCGCCAAACGGGAGGAGGGCTGGCCACTGAGCGCCTTGTGGCTGCCACGTGTGCCTCTGGCCCAGAACGTCATGTCACCTGGCAGCACTGGGGGCCCTCGCAGCCCGGGCCTGCCCGAAGTCCTGGTCCCTGAGGTCAGGGTCTCCGGGGACACGGCCCTGTCCCGTTTTTGGGGCTGCTCCACCATGGCTGGCCCCCGTGTCACCAGCCCCTCCTGTCCCCGGCAGGTATTCCTCAGACGCTGGACAGCAGGGCTGGAGCCGAAGCTTTGGGGTCAGAGAGGCCTGGTCAGTGTCCCGGCCGTGTCTCCAGCCAGGCGCCCGCCACGCGGTCAGCCCCTCTGAGCTGGCTCTGCCCCTCCATTGAGATGGCAGGAGCCTGACGGCCAAGGGGCATTAAGGTGACATCTGGGGAACTCACGGCCCAGGAAGGGCCAGGTGTACAGCCACCAGACTCTGACCCCAAGGCTGCTGGAGGGGTGCCTGGCGAGGCTGCTCCTCCAGCAACGGCCGACCCGGAAGGCAGCCCGGCCTGGAGCCAGGACAAGCCCCGCGACCCCCGTCCCGCCCCGGCTGTCAGCCCCCTGACGTCCGTCCCGGGCTGCCCACAGCGCCGTCTCCAGCCTGGACACCAGGATCCCAAGCCGACAGCCAGGGTTTGTGGGGCTGACCTTGGAGCCTCAGACTCCAAGACCCAATGGAGGCGACAGCTCTGCCCCCCAGGAAGGGCGGCCACCACGCTGCCTGATTCTAGGATTCTGGAGTCCCTGGGAGGCGACCGGGACTCTGAGTGTGGGGGCTCAGCCCATGTGGGGGCAGTGGGCTTGGGTGGGGGCTCCTGGAGACGCGGGGACACCCCCCCCAACAGGAGCCTCTCTGGGCCCGGGGCTGCCGCTGGATCTCTGGCCGCGTGGTCCCTCTGCTGGACCAGTGAGGGGGTGGGGGGCCGGCAGGGACTTCTGGGTGAGAGACCCAGCCGCTCGGCTTACATCAGGGTCCTGGGAGGCAGCCTCCTTCAGGCAGGTGGCCAGGGCCTCGGGGAGGGCGGGAAGGGGCCCGAGGGCACCACCAGCTGCACTGGGCAGGTGCCGGGGACACACTCGGCTGGTGGAGAAGCCTAATCAAGACTTGAAACCACGAATTCAAAGGCACACTCTAATCAGGTTGATAGACAGTGAATTAAAACACCGCTGAAGAGATCTTTCAAGAAATCATTTTCTGAGTTTGAGATTGGTGGCACTGGATCAGCCTAATTGATTTTGAACTTGCCGATCGGCATTTAAAGGGAAGTTTAGTTCCATGGCCAGAGTGACTTCCCCGAGGTGAGGCCCGGAGCCCCAGGGGCTCCCTGGGCGGGCGGCGGAGCCCCAAGACCCCAGAAAGAGAAACCCCGCAGCTCTTACTCTGATCAATTAACAAAACGTGAAAGTAAAGATAGAAATTAAAATCCTCCAATTGATTTAATTTCTTTTTCTTTTTATAGCTGCATTTGCAGCATATGGAGGTTCCCATGCTAGGGGTCTAACAGGAGCTGTAGCCGCCGGCCTTCGCCACAGCCACAGCAACGCGGGATCCGAGCCGCGTCTGCCACCTACACCACAGCTCACGGCAACGCCGGATCCTTAACCCACTGAGTCAGGGATTGAACCTGCGTCCTCACGAACTATGTTGGGCTCTTAACCTCTGAGCCACAGCGGGAATTCCGTGATTGGATTTTTTTTTAAGTCATGAGACAAAGACCGACACACCCAAAGAGGGACTGGCCGTTTCTCAGGCCCCGGGTTCTGCCGCCACAGGGAGGCGGAACCTGAGTCAGCGCCAGTTTCCAGCGGGAGGACAGGGGCCTGCAGGGCACACCCAAGGTCTGGCGCGTCGCACTGTGTCACAGTGAGACCCGCCCTCCTTCCCCAAACTGTCGCAAACTGCCCCTGAACCTGTGCGTCCTGCAGGTCCGTGGGCCGTGTAGTCTCAGGGGTCCAGGCGGTGCCACCAAACAGAAGGGCTGGTGGAGGGGCCCGTCCAGAACCGCCCAGGCCCACCCAGTCCCGGGCCCGGGGTCTCTGCCCACCTGCAGCTCACAAAGCCTGACACCTGTGGTCCTGTTGACAACCCGTGAAGCCATGTGTGTTTGCAGAACGCGAGGCCTGCGGCCACCTACCCGCATCCCATTTGTGGCATTGCGACTCCTTGTTCTGTATAAAGTCAACAGAAATGACCTTATGCCAGCCTAGAAAACAGCTTTACTGAGCCACGTCCTGTGCCCGGCAATTCATCCACTGAAAGGGCGCAGTTCAAAGGTTTCAGACTCGAACAGACGTGGGTGCCCCAGTGTTCGCTGAGGCACCTATACGACAGCCGACACAGGGAAACCACCTGAAGGCCCCTCGACAGAGGCGCGGGTAAGGAGGATGTGGTACACACACAGGGGAATATTCCTCGGCCTTAAAAGGAAAGAAGTAACAGCCTTTGCAGCAACGTGGATGGACCTAGAAATTATCATGCGCTCAGCCCAGGACCGTGAACCCCGCACGGATGCTTGGTCCCCTTCTCCCACGGGTCCCCCTCCCGCAGCAGCCCCGCCTGGCAGCTCTAATTCCAGCCTCCACCTCCCCGGCTGGAGTGACCCCTGAGCTCCGCTTGGGCCCCCCTCTTCCTGCCTGGCCCTGGGGGAGCTGGGCCCCGCCTCTCCCGGGGTGTCCGCTCCAGGGTTTCAGTCCTGCGCTGCTGCGCAAGCCTGGGGCTGCGCATTCCCCGGGCACAGCCGGAGGCGCGTCTGGGCCAGTGATTCTTTTCATGACCGGACACGGAAAGGCCACGGCAGAGACCGTGACCTTGCACTCTCTCCAAGCCCTGCCCACCTCGGCGAATCCAAGAGAAGTGGTCCCGAGGCCACGCTGAGAAACCCTGAGGTCTGACTCTAACCGGGGGCCCACAGGGGAGCTCAGGGAAGGGCCTCGTCCGGCCCCCTCGGAGCTCGCCGTGAGGCTGGGCCGTCGCGCTCACACGAGGGGATCAAGGGCAGAGAGATCAGGTCACCGCCTCAGGGTCACGCGGCTGGCGAGGAGTGAGAGGCGCGTTGCCCAGGCTGCAAGGCCCGGAGCCCACCGTCCTGGGCCACGGTGGAAGCCGCCACCTTCTCCTGCCTTCGACTGCATCTCAGTTTGAGGTCCCCACCTGCAGCCCCGTCTCAGAACAAGACTCCGTGTTTCTGGGCTTTTCCCGGAACCCATGGCCCGGCACCAAGTCCCCCGATCTCAGCCTCCGTGTGCTGGTATTTGCTGTAATTGCACTAATCTTCTGTCTGGCAGAAACCAGGCCTGCAGCATCCCAAGGGACCGATGAGAAGATTAATTTGTGTGTTTTCCCGGCAGCTCTCCAGGGACTTGGAAATTGCCAGAATGACTCAGTCTTTATCTCAGCACCTCGGCGTCGTGCAGAGCCAGCGCAGGACAGACTAAGACACGTCACTCACCCAGCCTTGGGCTTCTGGCCCCGTGGGGGTGCACGGCCGGGTCCACGGCGAGGCCCTGGCGCTGCGGTCGCGTCCGTCCAGCGGCTCCACGTCCACCGGGAAGGCTCCAGTCCCCCACGACCAGGATGTCCCTCCAGACGGGCGTGGAGCGAAGCCCTGAGAAAGGCCTGAATATAGGGTGCTGAGAACCCGGTTTCCTGGTCTGGGCGTTTGTAACAGAAAGGTGAGCAGTGAGCTGCGCTGCCGCCCGAGGGCGCAGAGGGGAGAGCAGATGCAGGCAGGGGGCGGAGAGGCAGGGCCCCCTTTGTCCTGAGCCAAGTCTCGTCCCCCGAGAGCTCTGTGCGAGTCCTAGACCCCAGGGCCTGGGAGCATGACCGTACTTGGAAATGGGGACGTGGCCGGGGTGTAAACAGCTGAGGTCAGAGGGGAGGGGACGGCCCTAAACCCCACCACTGGCATTCCTGTGAGGGGGGCTCAGAGACACACGGAGCAGGGATGAGAGGGAGGCGGCCACAAGCCCAGGGACACCCGGATCCTCAGCTCAGCCAGGTGTGGCTCCCCTGACGCAGGTGGGGCCCAGGTGGGATCACGGAGGCCCAGGATGAGCCTCCGGGGGCACCACGGCCACCCCCCCAGCAGAGAGAGGGTGCAGGTGGGCTTCGGACACACGGAGCTGGGCTTGGCGCACCCGGTGCCCAAGCCGTGAGTGCGGCCGAACTGCACCGGGATCAGCTCAGGGAAGCGGCCTGCTTTCCTCGCGGGCGGCCAGGTCCCTGCACACGCCCAGCAGAGGGAGGCGCTGGGCGCGCAGATCCTGGCCGCAAGTATTACGCAGGAAATTCAGGCTGCAGGTGTAGCTCCTGGAGGTGTCAGTTCATCTGCAAAAGGAAACAAAAGTGCAGATGCTTTTGTCTTTGGATTCTTTGCCTCGCAAGCGTCCAGGTGGTTTTGCAGTGCGATGGGGGCAGGGCTGCCACGTGACGCCGCCGACAGCCCGCAGCAGCTGGACTTGTTCTGCGACGGAGAGGGTGGGCCATGGAGGGGACGGGGTGGGGGGGGTGTCGTGCACCGAGGACCTTGGAGTTGCTTGGAGGAGACCCTGGGCCCCTCCCCTGCTCTTGGGCAGTCTCACAGCCCTGCCACCGCTGGCGCCTGTCTGCCGTGGAACACGTGACCAGCCTCAGCCACCCTGAATCCTCCTGCTGCCTCTGACAGCAGCCCGGATGGGCGAGCGGCGAGGGCCCTGTGGGCAGGACGGCGTGTCCATTCTGCCGCGTTTGCCAAGCACCGGCCGGCCCAGGGCACCCAGGGCACCCAGGCAGAGGGAGCAGGTGCCCCTGCCTCAGGGTGCACCGCGGGCCCGGCAGCAGGGCCAGCCTGTTCCTTCGCTCCTTCCCACGTGGGGCTTCGTCCAAGGCCAGGTGTGTGGCCCCTTACCCGGGTTTCCAAGAGGGACAGGGGGGCAAGGCCCTCTCTGCCCTCTGTGGATGCCCAGCAAGCTGTTCAGGGTAGGGTGGCGCGGGGGCACCTGGCGGGCACCATCCCGAGCGGCTCCTCCCGCCCCCGCTGCTCCTTCAGGGGGAGGAAGGGAGTTACAGGCGCACGTCGCCCTCGCGGCCCAGAAACGAGGCGGAGGTGGGGGGGGCACTCAGCTGCTCCCCTGGCCCTCGGAGCCATCCTTCACCCTTAGCCGAGGAATCGCTGGCTAAGTCTAGGAGACTTCAGCCACGGCTGTGCACACACACACAGGCATACACACACACACACACACACACACGCATGTACACACACAGACACACGCGTACACACGCACACACACGCGGGTGTGCGTGTCAGGTCTCCGGCATCACTCTCAGCACAGGTGTGGGCCTGCCGCCCCCTCACCGTGTCACATACCCCCCCCAACACACAAGCTGGCCCCAAGGGTGCTGCCCTGGACCAGCGCTGTCCCCGTACAGAAAGCGGGAGGCCAGCGGGGAGAGGGCTTCCTGTCCAAGGCCAAGGCTGAGGGCAGCTGTCAGGGCCCAACCTTGCCGGCCTGGGGTCCCTACAAGGGCCTGAGGGCGCCACACAGCTCACCTGGGCAGGAGAGGCTGTGGCGGGGGGGGGGCTCCGTTCCTGCACATCCTGAGCGGCAGGCGGAACTTTCCAGAGCTTCTCTGCAGGCACAACTGAGGCTTTGGGTTCCCAAGCCTGAGCCAAGTTGCCGGCCGGGAGAGCTGCCTGGCACTGGCCTCTGTGCCCTGGGCCCGGGTTCATCGCCGCCCTGGGGCCCTGTCCCGTCTGCAGGGAGACCTGGCCACGTGCAGGAGCCCCGCGGGAACATCTTTTCAGAGGTGCTCGTGGCCGCTGACGTGTCACCCTCTCAGCCCCTCCCATCCTGCGGCCCGACAGCCGCCAGCCTCAGGCCAGCAGTTTGCTGGGCTCTTCAGAACACCTGCCGACCCGCAGACTCAGGCCCTGGGTGCCCACGGTGCCCGGGACGGCGCGGGCACACGGCCGGCGCTCAGGGACCTGGCTCAGCCTTCCCACGCCCCCGCCCGGCGGCAGAGCCGGGCTGACGTTCCCGGACAGGTAGCACCTTCTGAAAGCCGAGCGGCTGCGGTCCCCGCGGTGCTGCTGTGTGCATGCTTGGCGGGGCCAGCGGGGCTTCCGTGAGTCTGGGGACATGGCTTTCAGAGTCTCCCCGCTGGCTGGGGGTCTGCCTCTGTGGCGGACACTAGAGGTGCCCCCAGGGCAGCCCAGGCCACGGGAGCCCTCATGATGCACCCGGCCAGGCCGGGGGCTGAGGCCGGGCAGGCTGGCACTGGGCGGCGTCCCCGGAGTGCGCTTCGGGACTGTCGGGGAAGACGCTTTCAGAGTCCAGCCCGAGGCCTCCGCTTTCCCAGCAGGAGAATCAGACCAGCGTGCTTGTCCAGGCCTCGGAGAGCTCGGCTCCCGGGCAGCACTGGGCGCCCGGGGTCCACCTGCCCGGGGTCCACCTGCCTGGGAAGCACGTGGGACCCCGGCCACGCCTGCCCCCAGTCGAGACAGACAGCACGTCCCCAAGCTGCTCGGCCTAAGGACGGCTTTAAAAAGGCCATTTATTTTTAGAGTGTGCTTTTAACGCCATCACAGGGTGCAGGTGAACGGCAGTAAACCCGGGGCAGTCCTGCCGGCAGAGCGCCCACTCGGCGGGGCCTCGCTCCGCTCACCGTAAAACGCAGAGCGACTTTGCCACAACACCGGCTCCCGGGGCAGTGCGCCCAGCCGAGGGGCCGCCCCGGCCGGAGCGGACCACCCTCGCCCGGCCCCGCAATGCGAGCCGGCCAGGGCTGGCTTCACGGTCCCTTGTCGGGGCACAGCCCTGGGCTGGGGGTCGCCCTCCAGGGCTCCTCCAGACGCCCCGTCAGGAGCCTTCCCGGGTGTCCTTCTGGTCCCCACGGGACTTTCAGTGTCGTCACAGTTAAGAGGGACTAACAAGCATGTGTCCTGTGTGACCTGAATGCGCTCAGGCTTCAGATTGTGGCCAAACCGGAAAAACACAACCAGAGTCACAGCAGGGAGCAGGCCGCCAAGAGGGGCAAAGGCACAGAGAGGCCAAGGAACTTGCCCGCGGTCACACAGCAAGTGTCCAGGGAGCAGCCATCTGGCTCCAGAGCATGTGGTTGACCCCTCGGTGTCGTCCACAAGACAACACAGGCGGGTGCTCCCTGGTGGCCCCTGGAAGAAGCTGGGGGGCCGTCTCAGGCCTCCTGAGCCGCCTGGAGCCCAGGCTCTTGGGGCCGCCCTTCGGGGGGGCTGAAGGGGAGCAGGGCCTGCGACGGGGGACCCTCTGCACCCACGTCGCCTCCACCCCCTGGCACAGAGCCAGGCCAGGTGAGGCTCCCCCAGGCCGGGTGTTGTCCATGCCCAATGTGGCCTCGTCCGCCGTCCCCCACTCCTGCGGCCGGTCCCCGCCCCAGGACACTGCCCCCCTCCCCCGCCCCGAGCCTTTGTTTCACCGTTGTCACTACAGCGGCATCAGCTCCTGAGCCGGCAGAGCGGGTTTCAGAGCTTCTGCTCCTTCCTGGGGGCCAAGGTGGCCCCCGGCCTCTGAGCAGCCCTGTCTGGGGCCCGAACTAGGCTCCCTTGCGGGCGGGCCCCCCGCGGTCTCTGGCACGTGCTGTGTGACTGCAGACAAATTCCTCAGCCTCTCTGTGCCTCCCGGAGAGCAGCCTGCAGACCGGCTCGAGCCCGTGTGGCAGCGGCTGGAGTCAGGCCTGCGTCCCCCACGCCCGGCCCCCCGAGGCCTCGCAGGGGCGACATTTTCCGGAGCGAATTCAGTCGAGGATGGAACTTTGTCCCGGATGAATTCCAGGATGAAACTTTGTTCTGTTTTTATGAACGATGGTTAGAAACGCGTTTATTATTCATTAGTCCTCTGTGCTGCTTGGACTTTGATCGCAAAGTGATTTTCGTAAACCGTGCGCCAGGACGCCGTGCGCGCTGGGGTCTCCCCGCCCGACGCCCCCCGCGAGGCGCGGCCACTGCGAGGCTGAGAGCCAGACTCATCTCTCAGCGTTTTGCCTTTGATGACAGTAAACTAGTAAAGATTTCGGAGGTGCTCTCATTTAGCAGAATGAGGGTTATAATTGTATCCTATTTTAAGCGACGCAATTTCCCGTGACCTGTTTTCCAAATTAACAGATTAATAAGCGTCCGTGCTATTGGGGGTGGGGGCGGGGCGGGCCCTGCGGAGGCGCCGGCCCGCGGCCCCGTTAAAGGGCGGCTCTTGCTTGCGCGGCCGTGTACAGAGGAGCTGAATTACGTAAGTCTCCTGCCCCATCCAAGCGGCTCCAGATTTGATTTTTGTCTTTCTATAGCCTCACCCGCGGCATGTGGAGGGTCCCAGGCTGGGGGTCGAATGGGAGCTACAGCCGCCAGCCTGCACCACGGCCACGGCCACGCCGGATCCCGGCCGCGTCTGCGACCTGCATGGCAGCTCACGGCAACGCCGGACCCTTGACCACTGAGCGAGGCCAGGGATCGAACTCACCTCCTCGCGGACACTGTGTCGGATTCTTAATCCGCTGAGCCACGACGGGAATTCCAAGGCCAGGTTTAATCAGAGAAAATGAACAAGCAATCGTGATCTATAAAAACCCTACTGAAAGGACAAATCTGCTTGAAACCTTCTCACGGCTGGAATGCAGCCCACGTGCCAGGAGCCGGCCCGCCCTCCTGGGCCCGGGACCTGAAGGAACCGACCCAGGCGGGGCGGGGGGTGCTGCTCCTCCAAGGAGACCCTGCCCTCCACAGGCCATGTCCCCTGAGTGCCCCGACCATCTGGAATGGGGGAGCGGTGGGGAGAGGCACCCCTGCTGCCTTCGGCCTGTACCTGTCTGGGCTGTGGGTGGCCCCGGGAGGCGGGAAGAGCCCCACCGGGCAGAGCCCTTGGGGTGCTGCTGGGGGCAGGGAGTGTCGTGCCCCAGCCCCCCAACTGTAAAACGGGGGGGCAAGACTTGCCTGGGAGACTGCAGGGAGGGTCGGGGAGACGGCAAGCTCGGCCCCCCTTTCTCCCGTGCGTCCCCCCATTTCCTGGAGGCCCAGCTCAGCCAGCGTCCTAGGGCTGTTCTTCCCCAAGGGGGTCCACCCTCTGCTTTTAAACGAGGACAGGAGGCAATTTCCGAAACACGTGTCCAGAACAAAAAACGACCTTTTGAAAATGGCAGGAGAGCAGAACACAAACCTCCTCAAGTTCACGTACGAGAACAAAGGCCACCCCGGTTTCCTCCAAAATGGAACCCAGTCCCTCCCCGCTCACAGGCACCTTCACCGCGCCCCCGAGGACGGCCGAGAATCCACGGACACTCCCCGGCTGAGCCCGAGTGTCCTTGGGGTGGGAGGGAAGGGCCCTGGCCTGGGGGCCACAGGGGAAGTTGAGGCTGACAGTGGGGACTCCGGGGGTGGCTCCACTCGGATGCAGACCCTCTGAGGCACCCGAAGGGTCACGGTTAACCCAGCACTGCCTGGGTTCCCTGCCGAGGGTCTCCACTGGGGGCAGGAGAGCAGCGTGGCTGCTGCCTAGCCCGTGAGCCCCCGTGGCCTTGGGGGCACAGAGTTCCTCCTGGGGCCCCTGGCGCGGGAGTGGCAGGACCGCAGCCCACCTGCCTCCTGCAGCCCCTCCCACCTCCCCCACCTGCACGGGGCAGTGGGGGCTGGAAAGATGAGGGGGTCCCGGGGCTCCAGGTGAGGACGCCTGGGAACCCCCAGGCTGACCCACAGCCCCAGCCCCCGCTCCACCCCCCCAGCCCCTCCCCCGTGGCGCCCAGCTGGCGCTGCCCAGGCCGCTCTCCCCTGACCTTGGGCACCGTTGTCTAAAGGGATGTCGCGGTTGATCCTGCTCTGAGCCGGATTAATTCCCAAAGATAAAGCCTCTGATTTGATTCGCCGCGTGCAGCGCCGTCCGTGGTGGCGGCCGGGGAGCGTGGCCCGCGGGGAGCAGAGCAGGGCTGCTAAGTGAGATCCAGCCCCGGGGACGGACGGCTGGGACCTCGGCCCTCCGCTCCCTCCGCCCGCAGCCTCGCTGCACCAGGCCGGCCATGCGCACCTGCCGGGAGCCCAGGCGGCCATGGGCTCCATCGGGCGGAGTCGCCCCCCGCCCCGCCCCCAGGTGGCTTCGGCTTTTCCTGGGTGCTCTCCGGGTCCTGCCAGACCTCCTCCTGCCAGACCGCTGGCCGAGCAGCGGGCACTTGTGACAGAGGGAGCCTGGAGTGACACGAGTGTCCAGCTGAGGGCTGTGCGAGGCACGGCTCCTGCCTTCAGGGACATCGTCCGGGTAGACAAACATCCCCGGGCCAGCAACACGGCTTCAGCAAGAGAAGCAAAACATGTGAAAGCACAGGGAGAACAGCAGGCAGCCCCACCCGGTCTCGGGCTCTCCCGCCCTCCCCTCTGCGAGCTTGTCTGAAACGCGGGTGGCAGGCCCCACCCCTTAAGCCTGCAGGCCATTTAAGTTCTTGTTGAAGTGGGAGAAGCCCTGCTGCCCTAGAGGCTTCTGGGGGTGGTGGGCCTGCCCGGGGCGCCTTGCGGACCACAGGGGGCAGCAGTGGCCCTGGAACTAGGGCACCGTCCAGGGCCTGAAAGTCCACACCTCACGTCGCAACGCTAGTGCGGCCACGACCTCATCACACTTCTCTGAGAGCGAGAAAGCCTCCCTGGGCTCGTGGGCATGACCCCCACGGCACGTCCCCGGAGTAAACACCCTCCCGGCACCTGGAGGGCGGGGAACCGGGTCCCCGCGTCGGGGAACCCCTGAATCCCAGAGCCCATGGGCCCAGGCCTGCTGTTCAACAGGTGCTCGGGGATCTCACGCAGGACGGACGGGCGGGCGGGCGGGTGGATGGGGGTGGACGGATGGGTGGGTCCGCTAGTGGATGGGTAGGTGGGCGGGTGGGGGTGAACGGATAGCTTTAGTTTCTAGCGAGTAGGAAAGGGACGGCGTTAAATAGTGGGATGAAGCCCACACCGCCTGCAGGAACGTGAAGTGCGGCCACTTCGGAAGGCGGTCTGGGAGCCCCCCGAGAAGCGAACGGAGCCACCCCGCGGTCCCGCAGCCCCACTCCCGCGTGCACGTCCCAGGGAAATGAAAACACCAAGACCTGTCCACTGAAGTTGACGGCCGCTTTATTCACACCGGCCAAGGATGGAGGCGCCGTAGCCGTCAGCCGCACTGTAAATAAGCGACCACGGTGCGCTCCGTCCCACGAGACGGTGCTCTGAAAGGGACGCAGCGGCGACCCACATTCCAACACAGGGACGAGCCTGCCACGTCGTGAGGGCGGCAGACGGGAGTCCCCACCTGCTGTCTGAGCGCGTGACGAAGCGCCCAGAAGAAGCGAGGCCTCGGACACAAAGCAGTTCAGTGCCTGCCAAGGGCCGAGGGGACGCGGGGAGAGAGCTGGGGGCCCGGTTGATTTGGGGGTGAGAAATGTTCCCAGATGGACTGTGGGTTCTACAACCCTGAAAATAAGAATGGTTTAATTGCACAGTTTAAGTGGCTGAATTGTGGGGTATGTGAATTCTCCCTCAGGAAAGCGGTTGTCGAAAGAGAGAAGGAAAGAAAGGAAGGGGGGGAGGGGAAGAAAGTGCTAAAGCGCCGAAAGCTGCCGCTCAGGACGCCCCCTCCGCGGAGGGTCAGGCTCGGTTGGCGCCAGAAGACCAGGGCTGGGCCTGAGCTCGAGGGCAGGTACATGGCCGCCTCTGCGGTCCCCATGAGCCACTTTGCCTCCTCTGGATGCTGAGCACGGGGCCCCGAACGCCTGGCGTGCCAGAGGCCAGGACGGGGAGCCCTGTGTCAGGTCCCCCGTGGGCTCAGTCCTGCCCGGATCGGGGACACAATGGCCACATGCTTTAGACGCGCTCAGTGCCAGCGGCGCTCTGACCGCTGGTTAGAAGCTGTGCAGCCCGGCCCCTCGGCGGAGGCCCTGTCCTGGAGTCCCCCGGCCGTGGTTGCGTGGTACACGTGTCAGGCGTGAGCAAAAGCCCCCGGTCTGGGTCCGCCCCATGGATGGTGCCCAGGGAGGGTAGGCTACGAAGTGGGCGAGGGCAGCGCTGGGCAGGGCCGCTGTTCTCGTCTCTGGGGCCGCAGCGCAGGAACAGCGCCCGGCCGGAGGCAGGATCCTGAAGGTACAAGGCGACCGTGTGGGAGTTGGAGGGGCTGGGGTCTTCCGAGACCCTTCCCAGGGCCGGGACGTGTTCCCAGATCAGAGGTTTGGCTGCAGGTATGGACCCCCCACCCCCGAGCGGGGGGTGCCTCTCACTCCCCCTCCCTCCCAGGTACACTCAGGACCCCCGCCCCAAAGCAGGTCGCCCTCGGCCTTGGCCACGGAGCCTCTATTTGGGCCAGGGGAGCAGGCAGGGGCGGCTGCAGAGCTGGAACCGGCCCCTACCCATCTGCCTCAGCCCCGTGAGGTCAGGAAGCTAAAGCCGAGGCTTTGGGAGAAGCTTGCCAAGCGCTGCTGGGTCCAGGTCAGGACTCGGTCCAGAACCTTCCAGTGGTGGACAGACGTGCTCCCGACTGGGCCACCGGCAGCCCCGGCGCCCCGTCCCTGGCTCGGGGGATGAACCCACCGCCAGCCAGGCCCCGCCCACAAACCCCCTCTCCCAGCAGCTTCTTCCCAATACACCTCGTCTCCATGGCGACGCTCTGGGTCCCCCCTGCCTCCTTCCCGGGTCTCCGGCATCACAGGAGTGGGGCTGGCCGGGCGCAGCGGGGAGGAGCGAGCGAACCGACCGGCCGAGGGGCGGCCTGACCTCCCAGGCAGGGTTGCCCCCCTCCCCGGGCACCAGGAGAAGCTCACGCTGGCCCCGGGGCCGTGCCTTCCTGCCTGTGGTCTTTGCCAGAAGACCAAGGCTGGGTCTGAGCTCGAGGGCCAGGTACGTGGCCACCTCAAGCAGCCTGGCTCTGTGCAGCCTGTGTCCTCACTGAGGGGCTGCCAGCTGCTGGCCACCCTCCACGCTCCCGAGGGGGCTCCTGCAGTTGCAGAGTGGGCCCGGTCCCCTCGCCCTCCTCCACCTCCGAGTGCCACAGCCGGTCTCTGACCCTCATCCCGCCCTGGAAGTACGTTCTACCCGCCTGGGCCTGTGTGTCCCCCCCACCCCCTGCACCTGGGGTTGTCCCCACCCTCCACTGCAGCGCTCCCTGGGCAACGTCATATCACAGCCCCAAACACATATCCACACCCACACCCACCACACACACCAGCAAATCTTCAGCTCTAAGGACGCCTGGATCCTGGCTGCAAAGCTGGAACTTGGGCCCTTGCCCCGCGGTCCGCTCCAGTGGCAGGTCCCCAAACAGGCCAGCCACCTCCTCCCCAGCCGGCCGGGGCGAGCGCCCGCCGGGGCGAGGGCTGCTGGCTCCACGCACAGGGGAGACCCCACTCCCTGTCTGCTCCAGCCCCAAGTGGGCCCTCGTTCTCCCAAAATCCAGACGCCAGGCTCAGCCCCTGGACACCAGGCTGGGGCCCCTCGGCAGGGCGGGACAGGCAGCCTGCCGTGGACCCCCCCCCGCTCCGCCCTGGGCACACCAATCTCCACCCCCACTTCCAGGGGAAGGGGTCCCGTGCAGACCCTCCGGCACCTGGAGCCAGATCCAGGGCCCCCAGGGAGCTGTGCCTTTCAGAGCAGCCCCAGCCTGAGGGGGGTCCTCTAGTCGATCCCAGCCGCCCTGGCCTTCCTCCCTGCCTTTGCTCTCGGTCCCCGCTCTGGGACACGCTGCCCCAGCCTCTCCAGCCAGCAGGGCAACCCGGGCCCCCCACCCACCCTCACACAGCTGCTGCCAACACCAGCCAGCGGCCCCCATGACTGTGACGCCCTGGGCCGGGCTCGGGCTGCTCCCACTGCCGCCCAGCCCCTCCCAGCAGCCCAGCCCCAAGCCCCGAAGTTCTGGAGAAGGTTCTGGGGGCCGCCCCCCGAGGGCTTTGCAGGGGAGCCCACCCCTCCTTCCTCCCAGGGCGCGCCCCTCAGTACCAGGAAGCTGGGCTGACACAGCCCCGCCCCTCCCAGGACCTGCTGCAAAGGCCCGCCTCCCTCCCGCCTCCCACCCGCGGGCCTCGCCGGCAGGGAACTGACCTGGGGCCTCCCTGCGGCCCCGAGTCCCCGGGGGAGAAAGCATCAAGCACTGACTGCCCCCGGTTCCCATCAGGACAACCGCCCCAGGCCACCCAGGCCCCAGCGAGCGGGTTTGGTTTCCTCCGTCCCTCCCTCCGGGGCGGATCCGAGATTAGGTCGTGGAAAATGACTCTGCCTCTGCGGCTCACAGAGCGTGTGTATCAGCTGGAGCCGCGCATCCTGAGTGCAACTCACACACGCTCATGGATGCCCACACATGCGCGCACAGACAGGCAAACGGGCGCTGCACACGCCATCCAAGAGAAGACGGCATCGGAAATACCCGTGTCGGAGTTCCCGTCGTGGCTCAGTGGCTAACGCACCTGACTAGTGTCCGTGAGGTTGTGGGTTCGATCCCTGGCCTCGCTCAGTGGGTTAAGGATCCGGCGTTGCCATGAGCTGTGGCGTAGGTCGCAGACGCGGCTTGGATCCCGTGTTGCTGTGGCTGTGGCTCCAATTCCACCGCTAGCCTGGGAACTTCCATATGCCGCAGGTGCGGCCCTTAAAAGACAAAAAAAAAGAAAAAAAGAAATACCTATGTCTGTGCACACTTGGGGAGTTTTCTCTACTCTTCTGCTTTGTGAGGCTGAATTTGGGACAAATTCCTTTGATTTCTTGATCCTGATGTGCCATTGACAGCAAAGAGTTAAGTTCTATGATGTCCCCAAACAAAGGAAACCATAAATCTCCAGGGTGCTTATTGTAATTTCTCGCCCATCTCCTCTTTGGAGGAAAATAGTGAACTGAGGACTGGCTTCCCACCCCTGTCTCCCGCGGCCCCTGCGGCCCCTCCGGTTCCCGTGGGCTGCCCGCTCTGGCCTGCCCCCCAGCCTGTCCCGGGTGGGGGCAGACCCCTGCCAAGCTCATTGGTCCACTCCCCAGACACGCTGGTCCAGGGACATGACATCCGGGGATGGGGTGAGGGTGCTGCCAGGGGTGCCACCAGTCAGCTTTGGGGGACAGCAGGGCAGGGTCCCCTCTGTGTCACTGTCGACTTCCTTTGTTCAAAATCCTTTTTTTAAGCAAAAAATAAACATCATCGCCAATGAGAGGGCCTGCCCATCCCCTTCCTTCTATAGGGCTGGCACCTCAATAACCACTAGGAACCCCTTCCGGGAGGATGGGTCCAGGCCAGGCGCTGGCAGACCATCAGCCCCTCACAGCCAGGCAGTGGACAAGACCCCTCCCACCATGGTCAAGCCCCGCCCATCCCGAGGTGGCGGAAGCCCCGCATCATCGTGCTGACAAGCCCTGCCTGATGTCACCTTCGCTTCAGCAGCGAGGAACCTGGGAGCTGAGGACAAGACCCGGTCCCTTGGGTCCCTTGGGTTTGGGGACCCTCGTCGGTGAGTGTCTCTGCGGGCATCCGAGGACGTCTGACCGGGCCTGCGCTCTGGGTCCCCGCCACTGTGTTCCCCGAGCAAGGGGCGCCCAGCCTGGGCTCGGGCGGGCGGGCCAGGGCAGCTGCGTGTGCAGGCCCGGCCGGCGTCCGCGGTCCCCTGGGGGTGACAGCCACTCCACCCCCACCCGCCTGCACACGCGCGCACAGGTATCTGCACACCTGTGGGCACACACGGCGCAAAGACGTTTCCGCCCCCGGCCTGGAGATTTACTGGCTTGGGCTCCACGGAAAAAGGGGAGAAGGGACGCCTCGCCAGGCAACCGGGGGTTGCCATGGCATTTCCCAGACAGCAGCCGGCCAATCCGGGCCGGGGGCGGGCAGGTGTCTGCGAGCGTGGGTGGAAGAAGCCTGTACGGCAGGCACCGCACGCACCACGCACGCATGCACGCACGCACAGCTCGCAGCCGCGCAGGCCCATGGGAGCCACAGGCCTGAGGACAGCCCACCTCATGAATATTCATTACGCCGATGGAGGCAAAGCCAGTTAATCACGTTTTCTTGGGTGCACGCTGCTGGTTCACCTTTGGCGCCGGGGGCAGGCTCCGAGGGCTCGCCACTGGCCCTGGGAGGTGTGTGCATGACTGGCCCCGGGGCCCCTGCCACCCTGGCCCTGACCCGGGCGTTCCTGCATCCTGCAGTCAGTCACCCGGGACCCCACGGGACTCCCACCCAAGAGCCAAGGGCAGCGCAGCGCCGTTCCCGAAGGTCACGTCCAACCGCCCAGTCCCTCCCTGACTCCTGGATTCCTGACTGGAAGTGACAGCGCAGGGCCCGGGTGGTCACAGCTCTTGCAGTTCCAAGTCCCCTGGAGAGCCACCCCTCACGTCTGGTCCCCAGCGCCTGATGCCGGCCCCTCACCCCGAGCCCAGTGGGAGGCGCCGGGGGGGTGTGTGTGTGTGCACGGGAGCTGAGTGCCAGCAGGTGGGGGGCTGAGAGGGTGGGGCCCCAGCCCAGGGCGGCAGGAGGTGGGCCCACTGGGGATCGCACCACAGAGGGCAGTGCGTAGCCTCGGGCGTGGGCCCGGGGCGGGTGGAGCGGGCGGGAGGCTCCGAGGCCTGACCTCTGCTGGCCGGAGCTGCCGATGAGCTTTGCGGTCCTGGGGCCCTTCCTGGGTGTTTGGAAACCTACGCCTCACCCACTGTCCCCAGGGGATGGGTGTGAGGCCGGGGTTGGGGACAAGCCAGAAAGTGCTCTCAAGCCCACGATGAGGTCTGGAGACCCTGGCGCGTGTCCCCCACTCCGTGGCTGGGCTTCTCCCCCTCAGGGGAAGGGTGGGCCAGTGACCAGAGAGTCCCTTTCACAAGAGTCCGGGGCCGGTGAATGAGACCTGGCCGTCTGGGCAGCACCTCGGACAGCTCCCCGCCCAGCACACAGCTGCCTGCACCTTCGCGGGGTCCCAGCGTCCCCTCTGGCTCCTAGAGCAGCACAGCAGGTGGGGAGGGGCTCAGGGGCTCCTTTCTGATGGAGGGGTCCCCAGGGGTGGCCTAACCAGGGTGAATAAAGCCCCCCCACCCTGCGCCCCACCGCACTGCCGAGGCTGTGCCTGGGGGCCGAAGGCAGCGGCCGCTCACCCGCCGGTGCTCCAGTCCCGAGGCTGGAGGCCTCTGCTAGTCCACGCTCCTGGACCAAGCCACTGGCCCATTTCTGGCCGCCCTCTTGCTCCTTGCCCTGCCCCAGTGGAAACCATGTTTTCTTAGACGCGATGAGGCCTTCGAAATCGGAGAAACTGGGGTGCTGAACGAAGCTTCCCAGGACTGCCTCACCTCAAACGCGGGCGTTGTCGTTAACACATCGCTTCTAGGAGTGAAATGCGCCCTCCCCAAATTCCCTCACACGCCTGGGGGCAGGGCTGTCACTGTCCCCATTTCTCAGATGAGGACACTGAGGCCCAGCGTGGCTCAGGCACCCTTGGTGGGGGGGGCGCCTGCGTGTGGACGCCAGCAGAGATGACCAAGTCTCCAGGGAGAAACTCAGCCGGGACCAGCCCACCCAAGGAGGCCACGACCCAGTGGGGTGGAGCGAGGAGCAGCTGGGGAGCCGGGCGGGGAGTAAGGGGACCCCGAAGGAGCAAGAGGTCCCAGGGGCGCGGGGAGGGCGGCAGGGGCCGGGAGCCCCTGGCAGCGGGGCCCTCACGGGCCACCTGACGCAGGGGCCCGGGCGGCGTCCTCACCCGCCAGCACAGTCTCTTGTCCATCGCGCCGCGGGAGCCTTCCACTTTGAAGACTAATTTACAAGAAAATATTTTTGCAAAAGCGAGTGCAGTGTGGCCTCGTTCTCTGTGCTGGCAGCGACCTGAGCTGACTGTTTCATTAGCGGCAGCCCGGCCCTCAGCCGCACAGGCCAGTGAGCTGTGTTCAGGGGGCCTGGCTCCGCCCAAGACCCGCAGTCGCCCAGGGTGGGGGTCTGGGTGCAGGGCGGGAGGAGGCCAGGGAGGCGTGTCCACGGAGGGCCCACCGCGCTGTGCCCACGTCACAGCCTCGGGCTCAGGACCTGGGCCGGAGCGGCTGCCCCGCGTCAGCTCTCGGCGAGGGAGCGAGGTGAGAGCTGGGCTGGGGCCCCGGAGGGCCTTGTCCAGGACGGGCGGCCACGCAGGCCTGGGGCGAAGCCCTCCATCCGTGTGGCGAACACGGCAAGGCCCCTGCGCGCCCTGCGTTCCACCTCTGACTGTTTTCAGGGACTGGGAACCCTCCAGGGTCCTCGTCCTCACAACCAGGGGCAGAAAAACCCAGGACAGAACGGCGTCCTGGGCTTCGTGGTGTCGAGGCTGCTGGCCCTCCGTCCGGAAGCAGCTGCGGCAATCGGTCAAGGACAGGGCAGCCCGTGGTGCTGGGGGGGGTGACCGCGAACCCTCTCCCCGCCTCGCTCGGGTCTGCTGGTGCCTCTCACGGCTGAAGCCAACTGGAAGCCGGAGGCATGGAGCCCACGATGAGCACACGGGCAGCTGCCAGAGCACAGAGCGAGAGGAGGCAGCTGCACACCGGAAGGGAGGCAGCAGACCCTGGCAGCCATTCACACCTTAGTGAGAATTAGTGTCTAAGAAATTCCAAAGGAGAGCACAGGGAGAACGGAGGCTTGGAAAGTGGTCCGAGTGGTGGCAAAGGCAACCACGACCATGGCACACATCCCAGTGGGCAGGCCCACTCTGTGCCCCTGCTCTTTTCCAGCAGCACTCAGCTCGATCTCCCTGCTGGCCAGCCTCGGGTGGGCTCCTTGGAGGCAGAGAATGCTGGCGCCCCGGCCTCGTCCAGCCTGCGACACCTCCAGGGACAGGGCCTCAGGCAACCCCAGGGTCAGCTTCTGCCAGTCCACCCCTGTCACCGCCAGACCGCCCTCCCTCCAGGCAAGCTCCAACGAGTTAGGATATGGAACGCAGTGCCCGGTGCGCAAGCCGGAGGCCCCCGCGTGGAGGCCCCTGTGACTCCCTGCGGCCACCACCCTGAGAGCCTCCGGGACCCTGAAGCCCCGGCCACCCAGCCCCACCCACTGCCTTCCCTGGCCTCATCAGGCCCCATCCACGTGTCTGAGAGCTGGAGCTCCCCGCTGGAGTGGAAATCACTGGCTCCAAATAAGCAATGACCCTGAAATGCAGACAAAACCAAATGGCTTCCTCCACGTTGCGCACGCCAGCGGGGAAGGCTCTGAGGGGACGTGGTGACCTGGGATCGGCACCCACGGCCCCTCCTCCACACAGCTGCCCCAGCTGGGCAGCCCCCTGCCCAGATGCTGGAACGCCCCTTTAGCGTGGGCCCAGTCCCCCACGCTGGCAGCGGCTGTCCATCAGCACCCTCCGCTCCGTCCCAGGGCACCGGTCGGTGTCCCCGGCTGCCCGCAACCCCGTCTTCCAGCAGCCACGCCAATCCCAGCCTCTCCCGCGCCCCCAGCCCCGCTGCCAGGGCAGAGGGTCGGGCTTCCTGGGGACCAGGGCTTGTCCTCCAACCCACCCCCGCCTCCTCCTCTGAAAGCCTGGTGGGAAGTTCCATCTGTTTCTCCCAGCAGGGGACGCCCCCGTGACCTTTGTCCGTGACCTAACCCTCACCATGCAGGGTGCTGGGCAGCCCTGAAGAGGAAGCAAGAACCCGCTCCTGTCCCTAAGAGCAGGGCCGGGTGGGGGTGGGGCTGGGGGGCGGTGGGGGGCGGGGGGGAAGTGGGGGGACGAAGAGGAGGCAGAGGAGGAGGAGAATCGGGGCGGGGGAGGTGGTGGTGCAGAGAGCGGGCCCTGGACCCGGGACGGGACGGAGTAGCCCGCTGCCGCCCGGCCCGCCCTCCTGGAAGCCCGGCTCGGGCTGGGTGTGGGGTCCTGGCTCCCGGGGCCTCTGAGACAGGGGCGGGGCCCTGGCGGGGGCACTGCTCGGGGGCCTGGGGGCCTAGAGGGCCACCAGAGGGCCAGACACCCCGCGGCCCGCAGGGACACCCGCCTGCCTCACGTCTGAAGCTGGGCAGAGGTCCCACCGGTGTGCACTTGGGACAGAGAGCCTTGGCCCTGGGGCCCGGCTGGCCTCCCCAGCCCTTCACCCCGCCTGACAGGGGACAGACGGCGTACCAAGGCGGAAGACCCCAGAGCCAAGGCGGTCCCTGCCCCAGCTCGGCAAGGCCCAGGGCCCGGAAGGAAAGTTCCTCCAAGCGGGCATCGCCGCCCTGGGGCCGTTCGTGCCTGGGTGGGCTCGAGCCCACGCCTGCGCAGGAGGGCTCACGGCTGGCGCGGCGGGCTCTGCAGGGGTCTGGGCACGCCAGGCCGGAGCCCGCTCTGGTCCGGGGCCCCTTGCTTCGCGGGGGGCAGCAGCGGGCAGGCCCGCGCCTCGCTTCCTAGACCGCTAGGTGGGACCCGGGGGCCGGCCTGCACCCCCCCCGTGACACCCCAAGCTGGGCCGGGGGCAGCGGGGCTGTGCCAACGCCAGGACCCAGCCGGGTGGAGTGGCAGCCAGGGCGGGGCTGGGTCACTGCTGGGGAAGGGTGGCTGGGTGGGGACCAAGGTGCCCGGACCTCAGGGAGGCCAGGCAGGGCAGCTGGGGAAACAAAGGCCCGTTCCTGCCACGGGCCAGCCACCCACCGCTGCCCCTCACACCAGGCCCTGCCAGGCCTCCGCACTGGCCTCCACGCCCCGACCGCCCGGCTGTGCCACTTACCTGGCCTCCTGGCCACCACCCCTCACTTCCGTGGCCCAATGACCCAGCTGGAGCCATGCGCCTCTGGGCCCTGGCCCTCAGGGCCCGGCGGGCTGGCTGGGGCTGGCGAGTAGGAAGGGGCTGGCGAGTAGGAAGGGGCTGGCGGCCTCGGGGGAGGGGCCGCTGCCTCATTTCCATGCTGGCCCCTGAGCCCCCACCACAGCCACACCGTGCGCCTGGCTGGCTCACAATCGCCGCCTTTGTGGTGGCCTCGTACCCGCCCTCTGCCCTCCGCTCAGGGCTCACGCCCTGGCTGCTCCCCACGCGACCCCCCTCAGTCATCCAGGGGGAGGCAGCCAGGTCGCTGCCCTCAGAGCGCGTGGGGGTGGACGAGGCCCCAGGAGGGTCCCGGCTGGGTAGG